>CAJHVG010000053.1:0-13131 GCA_905147325.1 Notodonta dromedarius
TTCGAACTTTAATTAATTAAATTTTTTCAGAAATGAAATTTTCAGCGCCACAGCACTGAAAAGCAGCGGGAGCAGCCGACCAGCAGTATTGGTAAGTAAAATTTAAAAATAGTTATAACAATTGACCAATTTAAAGAAATTTTGTATTCGCAGAACAACCAAATGTATGCGAATTGTCAGAGCTTAGGTGGATTTCAATAGAAATCCGTCTATGTCCCGTCCCTTAGGTTAGGTTAGGTTAGCAACTTTTTCGTTTTTTGGTGGGTCTACACCCTCGAGCGATACGTCGTTGGACGCGGGGCGACGAGGGGAGAGCGGGGCGAAAAAATTGCGTCAGAATTTGGAAGAAAAATTTAGAGTTATTGCCAAAAAAGTGTAAAAATTTCGAACTTTAATTAATTAAATTTTTTCAGAAATGAAATTTTCAGCGCCACAGCACTGAAAAGCAGCGGGAGCAGCCGACCAGCAGTATTGGTAAGTAAAATTTAAAATTAGTTATAACAATTGACCAATTTAAAGAAATTTTGTATTCGCAGAACAACCAAATGTATGCGAATTGTCAGAGCTTAGGTGGATTTCAATAGAAATCCGTCTATGTCCCGTCCCTTAGGTTAGGTTAGGTTAGCAACTTTTTCGTTTTTTGGTGGGTCTACACCCTCGAGCGATACGTCGTTGGACGCGGGGCGACGAGGGGAGAGCGGGGCGAAAAAATTGCGTCAGAATTTGGAAGAAAAATTTAGAGTTATTGCCAAAAAAGTGTAAAAATTTCGAACTTTAATTAATTAAATTTTTTCAGAAATGAAATTTTCAGCGCCACAGCACTGAAAAGCAGCGGGAGCAGCCGACCAGCAGTATTGGTAAGTAAAATTTAAAATTAGTTATAACAATTGACCAATTTAAAGAAATTTTGTATTCGCAGAACAACCAAATGTATGCGAATTGTCAGAGCTTAGGTGGATTTCAATAGAAATCCGTCTATGTCCCGTCCCTTAGGTTAGGTTAGGTTAGCAACTTTTTCGTTTTTTGGTGGGTCTACACCCTCGAGCGATACGTCGTTGGACGCGGGGCGACGAGGGGAGAGCGGGGCGAAAAAATTGCGTCAGAATTTGGAAGAAAAATTTAGAGTTATTGCCAAAAAAGTGTAAAAATTTCGAACTTTAATTAATTAAATTTTTTCAGAAATGAAATTTTCAGCGCCACAGCACTGAAAAGCAGCGGGAGCAGCCGACCAGCAGTATTGGTAAGTAAAATTTAAAATTAGTTATAACAATTGACCAATTTAAAGAAATTTTGTATTCGCAGAACAACCAAATGTATGCGAATTGTCAGAGCTTAGGTGGATTTCAATAGAAATCCGTCTATGTCCCGTCCCTTAGGTTAGGTTAGGTTAGCAACTTTTTCGTTTTTTGGTGGGTCTACACCCTCGAGCGATACGTCGTTGGACGCGGGGCGACGAGGGGAGAGCGGGGCGAAAAAATTGCGTCAGAATTTGGAAGAAAAATTTAGAGTTATTGCCAAAAAAGTGTAAAAATTTCGAACTTTAATTAATTAAATTTTTTCAGAAATGAAATTTTCAGCGCCACAGCACTGAAAAGCAGCGGGAGCAGCCGACCAGCAGTATTGGTAAGTAAAATTTAAAATTAGTTATAACAATTGACCAATTTAAAGAAATTTTGTATTCGCAGAACAACCAAATGTATGCGAATTGTCAGAGCTTAGGTGGATTTCAATAGAAATCCGTCTATGTCCCGTCCCTTAGGTTAGGTTAGGTTAGCAACTTTTTCGTTTTTTGGTGGGTCTACACCCTCGAGCGATACGTCGTTGGACGCGGGGCGACGAGGGGAGAGCGGGGCGAAAAAATTGCGTCAGAATTTGGAAGAAAAATTTAGAGTTATTGCCAAAAAAGTGTAAAAATTTCGAACTTTAATTAATTAAATTTTTTCAGAAATGAAATTTTCAGCGCCACAGCACTGAAAAGCAGCGGGAGCAGCCGACCAGCAGTATTGGTAAGTAAAATTTAAAATTAGTTATAACAATTGACCAATTTAAAGAAATTTTGTATTCGCAGAACAACCAAATGTATGCGAATTGTCAGAGCTTAGGTGGATTTCAATAGAAATCCGTCTATGTCCCGTCCCTTAGGTTAGGTTAGGTTAGCAACTTTTTCGTTTTTTGGTGGGTCTACACCCTCGAGCGATACGTCGTTGGACGCGGGGCGACGAGGGGAGAGCGGGGCGAAAAAATTGCGTCAGAATTTGGAAGAAAAATTTAGAGTTATTGCCAAAAAAGTGTAAAAATTTCGAACTTTAATTAATTAAATTTTTTCAGAAATGAAATTTTCAGCGCCACAGCACTGAAAAGCAGCGGGAGCAGCCGACCAGCAGTATTGGTAAGTAAAATTTAAAATTAGTTATAACAATTGACCAATTTAAAGAAATTTTGTATTCGCAGAACAACCAAATGTATGCGAATTGTCAGAGCTTAGGTGGATTTCAATAGAAATCCGTCTATGTCCCGTCCCTTAGGTTAGGTTAGGTTAGCAACTTTTTCGTTTTTTGGTGGGTCTACACCCTCGAGCGATACGTCGTTGGACGCGGGGCGACGAGGGGAGAGCGGGGCGAAAAAATTGCGTCAGAATTTGGAAGAAAAATTTAGAGTTATTGCCAAAAAAGTGTAAAAATTTCGAACTTTAATTAATTAAATTTTTTCAGAAATGAAATTTTCAGCGCCACAGCACTGAAAAGCAGCGGGAGCAGCCGACCAGCAGTATTGGTAAGTAAAATTTAAAATTAGTTATAACAATTGACCAATTTAAAGAAATTTTGTATTCGCAGAACAACCAAATGTATGCGAATTGTCAGAGCTTAGGTGGATTTCAATAGAAATCCGTCTATGTCCCGTCCCTTAGGTTAGGTTAGGTTAGCAACTTTTTCGTTTTTTGGTGGGTCTACACCCTCGAGCGATACGTCGTTGGACGCGGGGCGACGAGGGGAGAGCGGGGCGAAAAAATTGCGTCAGAATTTGGAAGAAAAATTTAGAGTTATTGCCAAAAAAGTGTAAAAATTTCGAACTTTAATTAATTAAATTTTTTCAGAAATGAAATTTTCAGCGCCACAGCACTGAAAAGCAGCGGGAGCAGCCGACCAGCAGTATTGGTAAGTAAAATTTAAAATTAGTTATAACAATTGACCAATTTAAAGAAATTTTGTATTCGCAGAACAACCAAATGTATGCGAATTGTCAGAGCTTAGGTGGATTTCAATAGAAATCCGTCTATGTCCCGTCCCTTAGGTTAGGTTAGGTTAGCAACTTTTTCGTTTTTTGGTGGGTCTACACCCTCGAGCGATACGTCGTTGGACGCGGGGCGACGAGGGGAGAGCGGGGCGAAAAAATTGCGTCAGAATTTGGAAGAAAAATTTAGAGTTATTGCCAAAAAAGTGTAAAAATTTCGAACTTTAATTAATTAAATTTTTTCAGAAATGAAATTTTCAGCGCCACAGCACTGAAAAGCAGCGGGAGCAGCCGACCAGCAGTATTGGTAAGTAAAATTTAAAATTAGTTATAACAATTGACCAATTTAAAGAAATTTTGTATTCGCAGAACAACCAAATGTATGCGAATTGTCAGAGCTTAGGTGGATTTCAATAGAAATCCGTCTATGTCCCGTCCCTTAGGTTAGGTTAGGTTAGCAACTTTTTCGTTTTTTGGTGGGTCTACACCCTCGAGCGATACGTCGTTGGACGCGGGGCGACGAGGGGAGAGCGGGGCGAAAAAATTGCGTCAGAATTTGGAAGAAAAATTTAGAGTTATTGCCAAAAAAGTGTAAAAATTTCGAACTTTAATTAATTAAATTTTTTCAGAAATGAAATTTTCAGCGCCACAGCACTGAAAAGCAGCGGGAGCAGCCGACCAGCAGTATTGGTAAGTAAAATTTAAAATTAGTTATAACAATTGACCAATTTAAAGAAATTTTGTATTCGCAGAACAACCAAATGTATGCGAATTGTCAGAGCTTAGGTGGATTTCAATAGAAATCCGTCTATGTCCCGTCCCTTAGGTTAGGTTAGGTTAGCAACTTTTTCGTTTTTTGGTGGGTCTACACCCTCGAGCGATACGTCGTTGGACGCGGGGCGACGAGGGGAGAGCGGGGCGAAAAAATTGCGTCAGAATTTGGAAGAAAAATTTAGAGTTATTGCCAAAAAAGTGTAAAAATTTCGAACTTTAATTAATTAAATTTTTTCAGAAATGAAATTTTCAGCGCCACAGCACTGAAAAGCAGCGGGAGCAGCCGACCAGCAGTATTGGTAAGTAAAATTTAAAATTAGTTATAACAATTGACCAATTTAAAGAAATTTTGTATTCGCAGAACAACCAAATGTATGCGAATTGTCAGAGCTTAGGTGGATTTCAATAGAAATCCGTCTATGTCCCGTCCCTTAGGTTAGGTTAGGTTAGCAACTTTTTCGTTTTTTGGTGGGTCTACACCCTCGAGCGATACGTCGTTGGACGCGGGGCGACGAGGGGAGAGCGGGGCGAAAAAATTGCGTCAGAATTTGGAAGAAAAATTTAGAGTTATTGCCAAAAAAGTGTAAAAATTTCGAACTTTAATTAATTAAATTTTTTCAGAAATGAAATTTTCAGCGCCACAGCACTGAAAAGCAGCGGGAGCAGCCGACCAGCAGTATTGGTAAGTAAAATTTAAAATTAGTTATAACAATTGACCAATTTAAAGAAATTTTGTATTCGCAGAACAACCAAATGTATGCGAATTGTCAGAGCTTAGGTGGATTTCAATAGAAATCCGTCTATGTCCCGTCCCTTAGGTTAGGTTAGGTTAGCAACTTTTTCGTTTTTTGGTGGGTCTACACCCTCGAGCGATACGTCGTTGGACGCGGGGCGACGAGGGGAGAGCGGGGCGAAAAAATTGCGTCAGAATTTGGAAGAAAAATTTAGAGTTATTGCCAAAAAAGTGTAAAAATTTCGAACTTTAATTAATTAAATTTTTTCAGAAATGAAATTTTCAGCGCCACAGCACTGAAAAGCAGCGGGAGCAGCCGACCAGCAGTATTGGTAAGTAAAATTTAAAATTAGTTATAACAATTGACCAATTTAAAGAAATTTTGTATTCGCAGAACAACCAAATGTATGCGAATTGTCAGAGCTTAGGTGGATTTCAATAGAAATCCGTCTATGTCCCGTCCCTTAGGTTAGGTTAGGTTAGCAACTTTTTCGTTTTTTGGTGGGTCTACACCCTCGAGCGATACGTCGTTGGACGCGGGGCGACGAGGGGAGAGCGGGGCGAAAAAATTGCGTCAGAATTTGGAAGAAAAATTTAGAGTTATTGCCAAAAAAGTGTAAAAATTTCGAACTTTAATTAATTAAATTTTTTCAGAAATGAAATTTTCAGCGCCACAGCACTGAAAAGCAGCGGGAGCAGCCGACCAGCAGTATTGGTAAGTAAAATTTAAAATTAGTTATAACAATTGACCAATTTAAAGAAATTTTGTATTCGCAGAACAACCAAATGTATGCGAATTGTCAGAGCTTAGGTGGATTTCAATAGAAATCCGTCTATGTCCCGTCCCTTAGGTTAGGTTAGGTTAGCAACTTTTTCGTTTTTTGGTGGGTCTACACCCTCGAGCGATACGTCGTTGGACGCGGGGCGACGAGGGGAGAGCGGGGCGAAAAAATTGCGTCAGAATTTGGAAGAAAAATTTAGAGTTATTGCCAAAAAAGTGTAAAAATTTCGAACTTTAATTAATTAAATTTTTTCAGAAATGAAATTTTCAGCGCCACAGCACTGAAAAGCAGCGGGAGCAGCCGACCAGCAGTATTGGTAAGTAAAATTTAAAATTAGTTATAACAATTGACCAATTTAAAGAAATTTTGTATTCGCAGAACAACCAAATGTATGCGAATTGTCAGAGCTTAGGTGGATTTCAATAGAAATCCGTCTATGTCCCGTCCCTTAGGTTAGGTTAGGTTAGCAACTTTTTCGTTTTTTGGTGGGTCTACACCCTCGAGCGATACGTCGTTGGACGCGGGGCGACGAGGGGAGAGCGGGGCGAAAAAATTGCGTCAGAATTTGGAAGAAAAATTTAGAGTTATTGCCAAAAAAGTGTAAAAATTTCGAACTTTAATTAATTAAATTTTTTCAGAAATGAAATTTTCAGCGCCACAGCACTGAAAAGCAGCGGGAGCAGCCGACCAGCAGTATTGGTAAGTAAAATTTAAAATTAGTTATAACAATTGACCAATTTAAAGAAATTTTGTATTCGCAGAACAACCAAATGTATGCGAATTGTCAGAGCTTAGGTGGATTTCAATAGAAATCCGTCTATGTCCCGTCCCTTAGGTTAGGTTAGGTTAGCAACTTTTTCGTTTTTTGGTGGGTCTACACCCTCGAGCGATACGTCGTTGGACGCGGGGCGACGAGGGGAGAGCGGGGCGAAAAAATTGCGTCAGAATTTGGAAGAAAAATTTAGAGTTATTGCCAAAAAAGTGTAAAAATTTCGAACTTTAATTAATTAAATTTTTTCAGAAATGAAATTTTCAGCGCCACAGCACTGAAAAGCAGCGGGAGCAGCCGACCAGCAGTATTGGTAAGTAAAATTTAAAATTAGTTATAACAATTGACCAATTTAAAGAAATTTTGTATTCGCAGAACAACCAAATGTATGCGAATTGTCAGAGCTTAGGTGGATTTCAATAGAAATCCGTCTATGTCCCGTCCCTTAGGTTAGGTTAGGTTAGCAACTTTTTCGTTTTTTGGTGGGTCTACACCCTCGAGCGATACGTCGTTGGACGCGGGGCGACGAGGGGAGAGCGGGGCGAAAAAATTGCGTCAGAATTTGGAAGAAAAATTTAGAGTTATTGCCAAAAAAGTGTAAAAATTTCGAACTTTAATTAATTAAATTTTTTCAGAAATGAAATTTTCAGCGCCACAGCACTGAAAAGCAGCGGGAGCAGCCGACCAGCAGTATTGGTAAGTAAAATTTAAAATTAGTTATAACAATTGACCAATTTAAAGAAATTTTGTATTCGCAGAACAACCAAATGTATGCGAATTGTCAGAGCTTAGGTGGATTTCAATAGAAATCCGTCTATGTCCCGTCCCTTAGGTTAGGTTAGGTTAGCAACTTTTTCGTTTTTTGGTGGGTCTACACCCTCGAGCGATACGTCGTTGGACGCGGGGCGACGAGGGGAGAGCGGGGCGAAAAAATTGCGTCAGAATTTGGAAGAAAAATTTAGAGTTATTGCCAAAAAAGTGTAAAAATTTCGAACTTTAATTAATTAAATTTTTTCAGAAATGAAATTTTCAGCGCCACAGCACTGAAAAGCAGCGGGAGCAGCCGACCAGCAGTATTGGTAAGTAAAATTTAAAATTAGTTATAACAATTGACCAATTTAAAGAAATTTTGTATTCGCAGAACAACCAAATGTATGCGAATTGTCAGAGCTTAGGTGGATTTCAATAGAAATCCGTCTATGTCCCGTCCCTTAGGTTAGGTTAGGTTAGCAACTTTTTCGTTTTTTGGTGGGTCTACACCCTCGAGCGATACGTCGTTGGACGCGGGGCGACGAGGGGAGAGCGGGGCGAAAAAATTGCGTCAGAATTTGGAAGAAAAATTTAGAGTTATTGCCAAAAAAGTGTAAAAATTTCGAACTTTAATTAATTAAATTTTTTCAGAAATGAAATTTTCAGCGCCACAGCACTGAAAAGCAGCGGGAGCAGCCGACCAGCAGTATTGGTAAGTAAAATTTAAAATTAGTTATAACAATTGACCAATTTAAAGAAATTTTGTATTCGCAGAACAACCAAATGTATGCGAATTGTCAGAGCTTAGGTGGATTTCAATAGAAATCCGTCTATGTCCCGTCCCTTAGGTTAGGTTAGGTTAGCAACTTTTTCGTTTTTTGGTGGGTCTACACCCTCGAGCGATACGTCGTTGGACGCGGGGCGACGAGGGGAGAGCGGGGCGAAAAAATTGCGTCAGAATTTGGAAGAAAAATTTAGAGTTATTGCCAAAAAAGTGTAAAAATTTCGAACTTTAATTAATTAAATTTTTTCAGAAATGAAATTTTCAGCGCCACAGCACTGAAAAGCAGCGGGAGCAGCCGACCAGCAGTATTGGTAAGTAAAATTTAAAATTAGTTATAACAATTGACCAATTTAAAGAAATTTTGTATTCGCAGAACAACCAAATGTATGCGAATTGTCAGAGCTTAGGTGGATTTCAATAGAAATCCGTCTATGTCCCGTCCCTTAGGTTAGGTTAGGTTAGCAACTTTTTCGTTTTTTGGTGGGTCTACACCCTCGAGCGATACGTCGTTGGACGCGGGGCGACGAGGGGAGAGCGGGGCGAAAAAATTGCGTCAGAATTTGGAAGAAAAATTTAGAGTTATTGCCAAAAAAGTGTAAAAATTTCGAACTTTAATTAATTAAATTTTTTCAGAAATGAAATTTTCAGCGCCACAGCACTGAAAAGCAGCGGGAGCAGCCGACCAGCAGTATTGGTAAGTAAAATTTAAAATTAGTTATAACAATTGACCAATTTAAAGAAATTTTGTATTCGCAGAACAACCAAATGTATGCGAATTGTCAGAGCTTAGGTGGATTTCAATAGAAATCCGTCTATGTCCCGTCCCTTAGGTTAGGTTAGGTTAGCAACTTTTTCGTTTTTTGGTGGGTCTACACCCTCGAGCGATACGTCGTTGGACGCGGGGCGACGAGGGGAGAGCGGGGCGAAAAAATTGCGTCAGAATTTGGAAGAAAAATTTAGAGTTATTGCCAAAAAAGTGTAAAAATTTCGAACTTTAATTAATTAAATTTTTTCAGAAATGAAATTTTCAGCGCCACAGCACTGAAAAGCAGCGGGAGCAGCCGACCAGCAGTATTGGTAAGTAAAATTTAAAATTAGTTATAACAATTGACCAATTTAAAGAAATTTTGTATTCGCAGAACAACCAAATGTATGCGAATTGTCAGAGCTTAGGTGGATTTCAATAGAAATCCGTCTATGTCCCGTCCCTTAGGTTAGGTTAGGTTAGCAACTTTTTCGTTTTTTGGTGGGTCTACACCCTCGAGCGATACGTCGTTGGACGCGGGGCGACGAGGGGAGAGCGGGGCGAAAAAATTGCGTCAGAATTTGGAAGAAAAATTTAGAGTTATTGCCAAAAAAGTGTAAAAATTTCGAACTTTAATTAATTAAATTTTTTCAGAAATGAAATTTTCAGCGCCACAGCACTGAAAAGCAGCGGGAGCAGCCGACCAGCAGTATTGGTAAGTAAAATTTAAAATTAGTTATAACAATTGACCAATTTAAAGAAATTTTGTATTCGCAGAACAACCAAATGTATGCGAATTGTCAGAGCTTAGGTGGATTTCAATAGAAATCCGTCTATGTCCCGTCCCTTAGGTTAGGTTAGGTTAGCAACTTTTTCGTTTTTTGGTGGGTCTACACCCTCGAGCGATACGTCGTTGGACGCGGGGCGACGAGGGGAGAGCGGGGCGAAAAAATTGCGTCAGAATTTGGAAGAAAAATTTAGAGTTATTGCCAAAAAAGTGTAAAAATTTCGAACTTTAATTAATTAAATTTTTTCAGAAATGAAATTTTCAGCGCCACAGCACTGAAAAGCAGCGGGAGCAGCCGACCAGCAGTATTGGTAAGTAAAATTTAAAATTAGTTATAACAATTGACCAATTTAAAGAAATTTTGTATTCGCAGAACAACCAAATGTATGCGAATTGTCAGAGCTTAGGTGGATTTCAATAGAAATCCGTCTATGTCCCGTCCCTTAGGTTAGGTTAGGTTAGCAACTTTTTCGTTTTTTGGTGGGTCTACACCCTCGAGCGATACGTCGTTGGACGCGGGGCGACGAGGGGAGAGCGGGGCGAAAAAATTGCGTCAGAATTTGGAAGAAAAATTTAGAGTTATTGCCAAAAAAGTGTAAAAATTTCGAACTTTAATTAATTAAATTTTTTCAGAAATGAAATTTTCAGCGCCACAGCACTGAAAAGCAGCGGGAGCAGCCGACCAGCAGTATTGGTAAGTAAAATTTAAAATTAGTTATAACAATTGACCAATTTAAAGAAATTTTGTATTCGCAGAACAACCAAATGTATGCGAATTGTCAGAGCTTAGGTGGATTTCAATAGAAATCCGTCTATGTCCCGTCCCTTAGGTTAGGTTAGGTTAGCAACTTTTTCGTTTTTTGGTGGGTCTACACCCTCGAGCGATACGTCGTTGGACGCGGGGCGACGAGGGGAGAGCGGGGCGAAAAAATTGCGTCAGAATTTGGAAGAAAAATTTAGAGTTATTGCCAAAAAAGTGTAAAAATTTCGAACTTTAATTAATTAAATTTTTTCAGAAATGAAATTTTCAGCGCCACAGCACTGAAAAGCAGCGGGAGCAGCCGACCAGCAGTATTGGTAAGTAAAATTTAAAATTAGTTATAACAATTGACCAATTTAAAGAAATTTTGTATTCGCAGAACAACCAAATGTATGCGAATTGTCAGAGCTTAGGTGGATTTCAATAGAAATCCGTCTATGTCCCGTCCCTTAGGTTAGGTTAGGTTAGCAACTTTTTCGTTTTTTGGTGGGTCTACACCCTCGAGCGATACGTCGTTGGACGCGGGGCGACGAGGGGAGAGCGGGGCGAAAAAATTGCGTCAGAATTTGGAAGAAAAATTTAGAGTTATTGCCAAAAAAGTGTAAAAATTTCGAACTTTAATTAATTAAATTTTTTCAGAAATGAAATTTTCAGCGCCACAGCACTGAAAAGCAGCGGGAGCAGCCGACCAGCAGTATTGGTAAGTAAAATTTAAAATTAGTTATAACAATTGACCAATTTAAAGAAATTTTGTATTCGCAGAACAACCAAATGTATGCGAATTGTCAGAGCTTAGGTGGATTTCAATAGAAATCCGTCTATGTCCCGTCCCTTAGGTTAGGTTAGGTTAGCAACTTTTTCGTTTTTTGGTGGGTCTACACCCTCGAGCGATACGTCGTTGGACGCGGGGCGACGAGGGGAGAGCGGGGCGAAAAAATTGCGTCAGAATTTGGAAGAAAAATTTAGAGTTATTGCCAAAAAAGTGTAAAAATTTCGAACTTTAATTAATTAAATTTTTTCAGAAATGAAATTTTCAGCGCCACAGCACTGAAAAGCAGCGGGAGCAGCCGACCAGCAGTATTGGTAAGTAAAATTTAAAATTAGTTATAACAATTGACCAATTTAAAGAAATTTTGTATTCGCAGAACAACCAAATGTATGCGAATTGTCAGAGCTTAGGTGGATTTCAATAGAAATCCGTCTATGTCCCGTCCCTTAGGTTAGGTTAGGTTAGCAACTTTTTCGTTTTTTGGTGGGTCTACACCCTCGAGCGATACGTCGTTGGACGCGGGGCGACGAGGGGAGAGCGGGGCGAAAAAATTGCGTCAGAATTTGGAAGAAAAATTTAGAGTTATTGCCAAAAAAGTGTAAAAATTTCGAACTTTAATTAATTAAATTTTTTCAGAAATGAAATTTTCAGCGCCACAGCACTGAAAAGCAGCGGGAGCAGCCGACCAGCAGTATTGGTAAGTAAAATTTAAAATTGAGTTATAACAATTGACCAATTTAAAGAAATTTTGTATTCGCAGAACAACCAAATGTATGCGAATTGTCAGAGCTTAGGTGGATTTCAATAGAAATCCGTCTATGTCCCGTCCCTTAGGTTAGGTTAGGTTAGCAACTTTTTCGTTTTTTGGTGGGTCTACACCCTCGAGCGATACGTCGTTGGACGCGGGGCGACGAGGGGAGAGCGGGGCGAAAAAATTGCGTCAGAATTTGGAAGAAAAATTTAGAGTTATTGCCAAAAAAGTGTAAAAATTTCGAACTTTAATTAATTAAATTTTTTCAGAAATGAAATTTTCAGCGCCACAGCACTGAAAAGCAGCGGGAGCAGCCGACCAGCAGTATTGGTAAGTAAAATTTAAAATTAGTTATAACAATTGACCAATTTAAAGAAATTTTGTATTCGCAGAACAACCAAATGTATGCGAATTGTCAGAGCTTAGGTGGATTTCAATAGAAATCCGTCTATGTCCCGTCCCTTAGGTTAGGTTAGGTTAGCAACTTTTTCGTTTTTTGGTGGGTCTACACCCTCGAGCGATACGTCGTTGGACGCGGGGCGACGAGGGGAGAGCGGGGCGAAAAAATTGCGTCAGAATTTGGAAGAAAAATTTAGAGTTATTGCCAAAAAAGTGTAAAAATTTCGAACTTTAATTAATTAAATTTTTTCAGAAATGAAATTTTCAGCGCCACAGCACTGAAAAGCAGCGGGAGCAGCCGACCAGCAGTATTGGTAAGTAAAATTTAAAATTAGTTATAACAATTGACCAATTTAAAGAAATTTTGTATTCGCAGAACAACCAAATGTATGCGAATTGTCAGAGCTTAGGTGGATTTCAATAGAAATCCGTCTATGTCCCGTCCCTTAGGTTAGGTTAGGTTAGCAACTTTTTCGTTTTTTGGTGGGTCTACACCCTCGAGCGATACGTCGTTGGACGCGGGGCGACGAGGGGAGAGCGGGGCGAAAAAATTGCGTCAGAATTTGGAAGAAAAATTTAGAGTTATTGCCAAAAAAGTGTAAAAATTTCGAACTTTAATTAATTAAATTTTTTCAGAAATGAAATTTTCAGCGCCACAGCACTGAAAAGCAGCGGGAGCAGCCGACCAGCAGTATTGGTAAGTAAAATTTAAAATTAGTTATAACAATTGACCAATTTAAAGAAATTTTGTATTCGCAGAACAACCAAATGTATGCGAATTGTCAGAGCTTAGGTGGATTTCAATAGAAATCCGTCTATGTCCCGTCCCTTAGGTTAGGTTAGGTTAGCAACTTTTTCGTTTTTTGGTGGGTCTACACCCTCGAGCGATACGTCGTTGGACGCGGGGCGACGAGGGGAGAGCGGGGCGAAAAAATTGCGTCAGAATTTGGAAGAAAAATTTAGAGTTATTGCCAAAAAAGTGTAAAAATTTCGAACTTTAATTAATTAAATTTTTTCAGAAATGAAATTTTCAGCGCCACAGCACTGAAAAGCAGCGGGAGCAGCCGACCAGCAGTATTGGTAAGTAAAATTTAAAA
>CAJHVG010000054.1:0-13091 GCA_905147325.1 Notodonta dromedarius
GGTCTTCCTGACGGTGTCCGCTATCTAGGTCACCTAGATTTTCAATTTTCTAAAACAAAAGTCGCCAATTTATCGAAAATTTTCAGTTTTTTCCCCCCCCTCAACAATTTTGAACCTAACTTTTGGCTAATTTTCATCCTATAGCATCGCCAGCGACGCCCCGCTTCCGACGAGGTGTCGCTCGAGAGAGTAGCTTCAAAAAAGTACCACCCACCCCCACCACATCCTTTGTTTTCTTTGTTCCTTTGTCTCTGCGGCAAACAAGTACCACCCAGCCACCCCCACCACACCACATCCTTTGTTCCTTTGTCTCGACGAAAAGTTTTACCTATATAAGCGCGGACCGCGCGCAATACATTCGCTATTGTCGTTTGAACATTCATTGTGATAACATCGTTCCTAATCAACGTACCTATCTTTCCCAAATTTTGGTATATTTTTCGTGTTAATTTTCAGAATAAAAAAGTTAATTTCTGCAAACAAATAACTCGATAATCAGTTCATCTGATAACCGTCATACCTGGTGGGAAGGTCCCCAGGGTCTGCGTTGTTGGTTCCATCCATAATTTCGCTTTTCTTGAACATACTACTTACCTAAATTTGTCGAAAAAAGTTAATTTCTGCAAACAAACAACTCGATAATCGTCTATCAGTTCATCTGATAGCCGTCATACCTGGTGGGAAGGTCCCCAGGGTCTGCGTTGTTGGTTCCATCCATAATTTCGCTTTTCTTGAACATACTACTTACCTATTTTGTCGCCGTCGTCGGTCGAATTTTAGTTTCTGGAATTTCAAAGTCTAATAACTCAGTACCTAATTCACCGATAACTACCTAACTCGCTGGGGAGGTCCCTGGTGGTCTTCCTGACGGTGTCCGCTATCTAGGTCACCTAGATTTTCAATTTTCTAAAACAAAAGTCGCCAATTTATCGAAAATTTTCAGTTTTTTCCCCCCCCTCAACAATTTTGAACCTAACTTTTGGCTAATTTTCATCCTATAGCATCGCCAGCGACGCCCCGCTTCCGACGAGGTGTCGCTCGAGAGAGTAGCTTCAAAAAAGTACCACCCACCCCCACCACATCCTTTGTTTTCTTTGTTCCTTTGTCTCTGCGGCAAACAAGTACCACCCAGCCACCCCCACCACACCACATCCTTTGTTCCTTTGTCTCGACGAAAAGTTTTACCTATATAAGCGCGGACCGCGCGCAATACATTCGCTATTGTCGTTTGAACATTCATTGTGATAACATCGTTCCTAATCAACGTACCTATCTTTCCCAAATTTTGGTATATTTTTCGTGTTAATTTTCAGAATAAAAAAGTTAATTTCTGCAAACAAATAACTCGATAATCAGTTCATCTGATAACCGTCATACCTGGTGGGAAGGTCCCCAGGGTCTGCGTTGTTGGTTCCATCCATAATTTCGCTTTTCTTGAACATACTACTTACCTAAATTTGTCGAAAAAAGTTAATTTCTGCAAACAAACAACTCGATAATCGTCTATCAGTTCATCTGATAGCCGTCATACCTGGTGGGAAGGTCCCCAGGGTCTGCGTTGTTGGTTCCATCCATAATTTCGCTTTTCTTGAACATACTACTTACCTATTTTGTCGCCGTCGTCGGTCGAATTTTAGTTTCTGGAATTTCAAAGTCTAATAACTCAGTACCTAATTCACCGATAACTACCTAACTCGCTGGGGAGGTCCCTGGTGGTCTTCCTGACGGTGTCCGCTATCTAGGTCACCTAGATTTTCAATTTTCTAAAACAAAAGTCGCCAATTTATCGAAAATTTTCAGTTTTTTCCCCCCCCTCAACAATTTTGAACCTAACTTTTGGCTAATTTTCATCCTATAGCATCGCCAGCGACGCCCCGCTTCCGACGAGGTGTCGCTCGAGAGAGTAGCTTCAAAAAAGTACCACCCACCCCCACCACATCCTTTGTTTTCTTTGTTCCTTTGTCTCTGCGGCAAACAAGTACCACCCAGCCACCCCCACCACACCACATCCTTTGTTCCTTTGTCTCGACGAAAAGTTTTACCTATATAAGCGCGGACCGCGCGCAATACATTCGCTATTGTCGTTTGAACATTCATTGTGATAACATCGTTCCTAATCAACGTACCTATCTTTCCCAAATTTTGGTATATTTTTCGTGTTAATTTTCAGAATAAAAAAGTTAATTTCTGCAAACAAATAACTCGATAATCAGTTCATCTGATAACCGTCATACCTGGTGGGAAGGTCCCCAGGGTCTGCGTTGTTGGTTCCATCCATAATTTCGCTTTTCTTGAACATACTACTTACCTAAATTTGTCGAAAAAAGTTAATTTCTGCAAACAAACAACTCGATAATCGTCTATCAGTTCATCTGATAGCCGTCATACCTGGTGGGAAGGTCCCCAGGGTCTGCGTTGTTGGTTCCATCCATAATTTCGCTTTTCTTGAACATACTACTTACCTATTTTGTCGCCGTCGTCGGTCGAATTTTAGTTTCTGGAATTTCAAAGTCTAATAACTCAGTACCTAATTCACCGATAACTACCTAACTCGCTGGGGAGGTCCCTGGTGGTCTTCCTGACGGTGTCCGCTATCTAGGTCACCTAGATTTTCAATTTTCTAAAACAAAAGTCGCCAATTTATCGAAAATTTTCAGTTTTTTCCCCCCCCTCAACAATTTTGAACCTAACTTTTGGCTAATTTTCATCCTATAGCATCGCCAGCGACGCCCCGCTTCCGACGAGGTGTCGCTCGAGAGAGTAGCTTCAAAAAAGTACCACCCACCCCCACCACATCCTTTGTTTTCTTTGTTCCTTTGTCTCTGCGGCAAACAAGTACCACCCAGCCACCCCCACCACACCACATCCTTTGTTCCTTTGTCTCGACGAAAAGTTTTACCTATATAAGCGCGGACCGCGCGCAATACATTCGCTATTGTCGTTTGAACATTCATTGTGATAACATCGTTCCTAATCAACGTACCTATCTTTCCCAAATTTTGGTATATTTTTCGTGTTAATTTTCAGAATAAAAAAGTTAATTTCTGCAAACAAATAACTCGATAATCAGTTCATCTGATAACCGTCATACCTGGTGGGAAGGTCCCCAGGGTCTGCGTTGTTGGTTCCATCCATAATTTCGCTTTTCTTGAACATACTACTTACCTAAATTTGTCGAAAAAAGTTAATTTCTGCAAACAAACAACTCGATAATCGTCTATCAGTTCATCTGATAGCCGTCATACCTGGTGGGAAGGTCCCCAGGGTCTGCGTTGTTGGTTCCATCCATAATTTCGCTTTTCTTGAACATACTACTTACCTATTTTGTCGCCGTCGTCGGTCGAATTTTAGTTTCTGGAATTTCAAAGTCTAATAACTCAGTACCTAATTCACCGATAACTACCTAACTCGCTGGGGAGGTCCCTGGTGGTCTTCCTGACGGTGTCCGCTATCTAGGTCACCTAGATTTTCAATTTTCTAAAACAAAAGTCGCCAATTTATCGAAAATTTTCAGTTTTTTCCCCCCCCTCAACAATTTTGAACCTAACTTTTGGCTAATTTTCATCCTATAGCATCGCCAGCGACGCCCCGCTTCCGACGAGGTGTCGCTCGAGAGAGTAGCTTCAAAAAAGTACCACCCACCCCCACCACATCCTTTGTTTTCTTTGTTCCTTTGTCTCTGCGGCAAACAAGTACCACCCAGCCACCCCCACCACACCACATCCTTTGTTCCTTTGTCTCGACGAAAAGTTTTACCTATATAAGCGCGGACCGCGCGCAATACATTCGCTATTGTCGTTTGAACATTCATTGTGATAACATCGTTCCTAATCAACGTACCTATCTTTCCCAAATTTTGGTATATTTTTCGTGTTAATTTTCAGAATAAAAAAGTTAATTTCTGCAAACAAATAACTCGATAATCAGTTCATCTGATAACCGTCATACCTGGTGGGAAGGTCCCCAGGGTCTGCGTTGTTGGTTCCATCCATAATTTCGCTTTTCTTGAACATACTACTTACCTAAATTTGTCGAAAAAAGTTAATTTCTGCAAACAAACAACTCGATAATCGTCTATCAGTTCATCTGATAGCCGTCATACCTGGTGGGAAGGTCCCCAGGGTCTGCGTTGTTGGTTCCATCCATAATTTCGCTTTTCTTGAACATACTACTTACCTATTTTGTCGCCGTCGTCGGTCGAATTTTAGTTTCTGGAATTTCAAAGTCTAATAACTCAGTACCTAATTCACCGATAACTACCTAACTCGCTGGGGAGGTCCCTGGTGGTCTTCCTGACGGTGTCCGCTATCTAGGTCACCTAGATTTTCAATTTTCTAAAACAAAAGTCGCCAATTTATCGAAAATTTTCAGTTTTTTCCCCCCCCTCAACAATTTTGAACCTAACTTTTGGCTAATTTTCATCCTATAGCATCGCCAGCGACGCCCCGCTTCCGACGAGGTGTCGCTCGAGAGAGTAGCTTCAAAAAAGTACCACCCACCCCCACCACATCCTTTGTTTTCTTTGTTCCTTTGTCTCTGCGGCAAACAAGTACCACCCAGCCACCCCCACCACACCACATCCTTTGTTCCTTTGTCTCGACGAAAAGTTTTACCTATATAAGCGCGGACCGCGCGCAATACATTCGCTATTGTCGTTTGAACATTCATTGTGATAACATCGTTCCTAATCAACGTACCTATCTTTCCCAAATTTTGGTATATTTTTCGTGTTAATTTTCAGAATAAAAAAGTTAATTTCTGCAAACAAATAACTCGATAATCAGTTCATCTGATAACCGTCATACCTGGTGGGAAGGTCCCCAGGGTCTGCGTTGTTGGTTCCATCCATAATTTCGCTTTTCTTGAACATACTACTTACCTAAATTTGTCGAAAAAAGTTAATTTCTGCAAACAAACAACTCGATAATCGTCTATCAGTTCATCTGATAGCCGTCATACCTGGTGGGAAGGTCCCCAGGGTCTGCGTTGTTGGTTCCATCCATAATTTCGCTTTTCTTGAACATACTACTTACCTATTTTGTCGCCGTCGTCGGTCGAATTTTAGTTTCTGGAATTTCAAAGTCTAATAACTCAGTACCTAATTCACCGATAACTACCTAACTCGCTGGGGAGGTCCCTGGTGGTCTTCCTGACGGTGTCCGCTATCTAGGTCACCTAGATTTTCAATTTTCTAAAACAAAAGTCGCCAATTTATCGAAAATTTTCAGTTTTTTCCCCCCCCTCAACAATTTTGAACCTAACTTTTGGCTAATTTTCATCCTATAGCATCGCCAGCGACGCCCCGCTTCCGACGAGGTGTCGCTCGAGAGAGTAGCTTCAAAAAAGTACCACCCACCCCCACCACATCCTTTGTTTTCTTTGTTCCTTTGTCTCTGCGGCAAACAAGTACCACCCAGCCACCCCCACCACACCACATCCTTTGTTCCTTTGTCTCGACGAAAAGTTTTACCTATATAAGCGCGGACCGCGCGCAATACATTCGCTATTGTCGTTTGAACATTCATTGTGATAACATCGTTCCTAATCAACGTACCTATCTTTCCCAAATTTTGGTATATTTTTCGTGTTAATTTTCAGAATAAAAAAGTTAATTTCTGCAAACAAATAACTCGATAATCAGTTCATCTGATAACCGTCATACCTGGTGGGAAGGTCCCCAGGGTCTGCGTTGTTGGTTCCATCCATAATTTCGCTTTTCTTGAACATACTACTTACCTAAATTTGTCGAAAAAAGTTAATTTCTGCAAACAAACAACTCGATAATCGTCTATCAGTTCATCTGATAGCCGTCATACCTGGTGGGAAGGTCCCCAGGGTCTGCGTTGTTGGTTCCATCCATAATTTCGCTTTTCTTGAACATACTACTTACCTATTTTGTCGCCGTCGTCGGTCGAATTTTAGTTTCTGGAATTTCAAAGTCTAATAACTCAGTACCTAATTCACCGATAACTACCTAACTCGCTGGGGAGGTCCCTGGTGGTCTTCCTGACGGTGTCCGCTATCTAGGTCACCTAGATTTTCAATTTTCTAAAACAAAAGTCGCCAATTTATCGAAAATTTTCAGTTTTTTCCCCCCCCTCAACAATTTTGAACCTAACTTTTGGCTAATTTTCATCCTATAGCATCGCCAGCGACGCCCCGCTTCCGACGAGGTGTCGCTCGAGAGAGTAGCTTCAAAAAAGTACCACCCACCCCCACCACATCCTTTGTTTTCTTTGTTCCTTTGTCTCTGCGGCAAACAAGTACCACCCAGCCACCCCCACCACACCACATCCTTTGTTCCTTTGTCTCGACGAAAAGTTTTACCTATATAAGCGCGGACCGCGCGCAATACATTCGCTATTGTCGTTTGAACATTCATTGTGATAACATCGTTCCTAATCAACGTACCTATCTTTCCCAAATTTTGGTATATTTTTCGTGTTAATTTTCAGAATAAAAAAGTTAATTTCTGCAAACAAATAACTCGATAATCAGTTCATCTGATAACCGTCATACCTGGTGGGAAGGTCCCCAGGGTCTGCGTTGTTGGTTCCATCCATAATTTCGCTTTTCTTGAACATACTACTTACCTAAATTTGTCGAAAAAAGTTAATTTCTGCAAACAAACAACTCGATAATCGTCTATCAGTTCATCTGATAGCCGTCATACCTGGTGGGAAGGTCCCCAGGGTCTGCGTTGTTGGTTCCATCCATAATTTCGCTTTTCTTGAACATACTACTTACCTATTTTGTCGCCGTCGTCGGTCGAATTTTAGTTTCTGGAATTTCAAAGTCTAATAACTCAGTACCTAATTCACCGATAACTACCTAACTCGCTGGGGAGGTCCCTGGTGGTCTTCCTGACGGTGTCCGCTATCTAGGTCACCTAGATTTTCAATTTTCTAAAACAAAAGTCGCCAATTTATCGAAAATTTTCAGTTTTTTCCCCCCCCTCAACAATTTTGAACCTAACTTTTGGCTAATTTTCATCCTATAGCATCGCCAGCGACGCCCCGCTTCCGACGAGGTGTCGCTCGAGAGAGTAGCTTCAAAAAAGTACCACCCACCCCCACCACATCCTTTGTTTTCTTTGTTCCTTTGTCTCTGCGGCAAACAAGTACCACCCAGCCACCCCCACCACACCACATCCTTTGTTCCTTTGTCTCGACGAAAAGTTTTACCTATATAAGCGCGGACCGCGCGCAATACATTCGCTATTGTCGTTTGAACATTCATTGTGATAACATCGTTCCTAATCAACGTACCTATCTTTCCCAAATTTTGGTATATTTTTCGTGTTAATTTTCAGAATAAAAAAGTTAATTTCTGCAAACAAATAACTCGATAATCAGTTCATCTGATAACCGTCATACCTGGTGGGAAGGTCCCCAGGGTCTGCGTTGTTGGTTCCATCCATAATTTCGCTTTTCTTGAACATACTACTTACCTAAATTTGTCGAAAAAAGTTAATTTCTGCAAACAAACAACTCGATAATCGTCTATCAGTTCATCTGATAGCCGTCATACCTGGTGGGAAGGTCCCCAGGGTCTGCGTTGTTGGTTCCATCCATAATTTCGCTTTTCTTGAACATACTACTTACCTATTTTGTCGCCGTCGTCGGTCGAATTTTAGTTTCTGGAATTTCAAAGTCTAATAACTCAGTACCTAATTCACCGATAACTACCTAACTCGCTGGGGAGGTCCCTGGTGGTCTTCCTGACGGTGTCCGCTATCTAGGTCACCTAGATTTTCAATTTTCTAAAACAAAAGTCGCCAATTTATCGAAAATTTTCAGTTTTTTCCCCCCCCTCAACAATTTTGAACCTAACTTTTGGCTAATTTTCATCCTATAGCATCGCCAGCGACGCCCCGCTTCCGACGAGGTGTCGCTCGAGAGAGTAGCTTCAAAAAAGTACCACCCACCCCCACCACATCCTTTGTTTTCTTTGTTCCTTTGTCTCTGCGGCAAACAAGTACCACCCAGCCACCCCCACCACACCACATCCTTTGTTCCTTTGTCTCGACGAAAAGTTTTACCTATATAAGCGCGGACCGCGCGCAATACATTCGCTATTGTCGTTTGAACATTCATTGTGATAACATCGTTCCTAATCAACGTACCTATCTTTCCCAAATTTTGGTATATTTTTCGTGTTAATTTTCAGAATAAAAAAGTTAATTTCTGCAAACAAATAACTCGATAATCAGTTCATCTGATAACCGTCATACCTGGTGGGAAGGTCCCCAGGGTCTGCGTTGTTGGTTCCATCCATAATTTCGCTTTTCTTGAACATACTACTTACCTAAATTTGTCGAAAAAAGTTAATTTCTGCAAACAAACAACTCGATAATCGTCTATCAGTTCATCTGATAGCCGTCATACCTGGTGGGAAGGTCCCCAGGGTCTGCGTTGTTGGTTCCATCCATAATTTCGCTTTTCTTGAACATACTACTTACCTATTTTGTCGCCGTCGTCGGTCGAATTTTAGTTTCTGGAATTTCAAAGTCTAATAACTCAGTACCTAATTCACCGATAACTACCTAACTCGCTGGGGAGGTCCCTGGTGGTCTTCCTGACGGTGTCCGCTATCTAGGTCACCTAGATTTTCAATTTTCTAAAACAAAAGTCGCCAATTTATCGAAAATTTTCAGTTTTTTCCCCCCCCTCAACAATTTTGAACCTAACTTTTGGCTAATTTTCATCCTATAGCATCGCCAGCGACGCCCCGCTTCCGACGAGGTGTCGCTCGAGAGAGTAGCTTCAAAAAAGTACCACCCACCCCCACCACATCCTTTGTTTTCTTTGTTCCTTTGTCTCTGCGGCAAACAAGTACCACCCAGCCACCCCCACCACACCACATCCTTTGTTCCTTTGTCTCGACGAAAAGTTTTACCTATATAAGCGCGGACCGCGCGCAATACATTCGCTATTGTCGTTTGAACATTCATTGTGATAACATCGTTCCTAATCAACGTACCTATCTTTCCCAAATTTTGGTATATTTTTCGTGTTAATTTTCAGAATAAAAAAGTTAATTTCTGCAAACAAATAACTCGATAATCAGTTCATCTGATAACCGTCATACCTGGTGGGAAGGTCCCCAGGGTCTGCGTTGTTGGTTCCATCCATAATTTCGCTTTTCTTGAACATACTACTTACCTAAATTTGTCGAAAAAAGTTAATTTCTGCAAACAAACAACTCGATAATCGTCTATCAGTTCATCTGATAGCCGTCATACCTGGTGGGAAGGTCCCCAGGGTCTGCGTTGTTGGTTCCATCCATAATTTCGCTTTTCTTGAACATACTACTTACCTATTTTGTCGCCGTCGTCGGTCGAATTTTAGTTTCTGGAATTTCAAAGTCTAATAACTCAGTACCTAATTCACCGATAACTACCTAACTCGCTGGGGAGGTCCCTGGTGGTCTTCCTGACGGTGTCCGCTATCTAGGTCACCTAGATTTTCAATTTTCTAAAACAAAAGTCGCCAATTTATCGAAAATTTTCAGTTTTTTCCCCCCCCTCAACAATTTTGAACCTAACTTTTGGCTAATTTTCATCCTATAGCATCGCCAGCGACGCCCCGCTTCCGACGAGGTGTCGCTCGAGAGAGTAGCTTCAAAAAAGTACCACCCACCCCCACCACATCCTTTGTTTTCTTTGTTCCTTTGTCTCTGCGGCAAACAAGTACCACCCAGCCACCCCCACCACACCACATCCTTTGTTCCTTTGTCTCGACGAAAAGTTTTACCTATATAAGCGCGGACCGCGCGCAATACATTCGCTATTGTCGTTTGAACATTCATTGTGATAACATCGTTCCTAATCAACGTACCTATCTTTCCCAAATTTTGGTATATTTTTCGTGTTAATTTTCAGAATAAAAAAGTTAATTTCTGCAAACAAATAACTCGATAATCAGTTCATCTGATAACCGTCATACCTGGTGGGAAGGTCCCCAGGGTCTGCGTTGTTGGTTCCATCCATAATTTCGCTTTTCTTGAACATACTACTTACCTAAATTTGTCGAAAAAAGTTAATTTCTGCAAACAAACAACTCGATAATCGTCTATCAGTTCATCTGATAGCCGTCATACCTGGTGGGAAGGTCCCCAGGGTCTGCGTTGTTGGTTCCATCCATAATTTCGCTTTTCTTGAACATACTACTTACCTATTTTGTCGCCGTCGTCGGTCGAATTTTAGTTTCTGGAATTTCAAAGTCTAATAACTCAGTACCTAATTCACCGATAACTACCTAACTCGCTGGGGAGGTCCCTGGTGGTCTTCCTGACGGTGTCCGCTATCTAGGTCACCTAGATTTTCAATTTTCTAAAACAAAAGTCGCCAATTTATCGAAAATTTTCAGTTTTTTCCCCCCCCTCAACAATTTTGAACCTAACTTTTGGCTAATTTTCATCCTATAGCATCGCCAGCGACGCCCCGCTTCCGACGAGGTGTCGCTCGAGAGAGTAGCTTCAAAAAAGTACCACCCACCCCCACCACATCCTTTGTTTTCTTTGTTCCTTTGTCTCTGCGGCAAACAAGTACCACCCAGCCACCCCCACCACACCACATCCTTTGTTCCTTTGTCTCGACGAAAAGTTTTACCTATATAAGCGCGGACCGCGCGCAATACATTCGCTATTGTCGTTTGAACATTCATTGTGATAACATCGTTCCTAATCAACGTACCTATCTTTCCCAAATTTTGGTATATTTTTCGTGTTAATTTTCAGAATAAAAAAGTTAATTTCTGCAAACAAATAACTCGATAATCAGTTCATCTGATAACCGTCATACCTGGTGGGAAGGTCCCCAGGGTCTGCGTTGTTGGTTCCATCCATAATTTCGCTTTTCTTGAACATACTACTTACCTAAATTTGTCGAAAAAAGTTAATTTCTGCAAACAAACAACTCGATAATCGTCTATCAGTTCATCTGATAGCCGTCATACCTGGTGGGAAGGTCCCCAGGGTCTGCGTTGTTGGTTCCATCCATAATTTCGCTTTTCTTGAACATACTACTTACCTATTTTGTCGCCGTCGTCGGTCGAATTTTAGTTTCTGGAATTTCAAAGTCTAATAACTCAGTACCTAATTCACCGATAACTACCTAACTCGCTGGGGAGGTCCCTGGTGGTCTTCCTGACGGTGTCCGCTATCTAGGTCACCTAGATTTTCAATTTTCTAAAACAAAAGTCGCCAATTTATCGAAAATTTTCAGTTTTTTCCCCCCCCTCAACAATTTTGAACCTAACTTTTGGCTAATTTTCATCCTATAGCATCGCCAGCGACGCCCCGCTTCCGACGAGGTGTCGCTCGAGAGAGTAGCTTCAAAAAAGTACCACCCACCCCCACCACATCCTTTGTTTTCTTTGTTCCTTTGTCTCTGCGGCAAACAAGTACCACCCAGCCACCCCCACCACACCACATCCTTTGTTCCTTTGTCTCGACGAAAAGTTTTACCTATATAAGCGCGGACCGCGCGCAATACATTCGCTATTGTCGTTTGAACATTCATTGTGATAACATCGTTCCTAATCAACGTACCTATCTTTCCCAAATTTTGGTATATTTTTCGTGTTAATTTTCAGAATAAAAAAGTTAATTTCTGCAAACAAATAACTCGATAATCAGTTCATCTGATAACCGTCATACCTGGTGGGAAGGTCCCCAGGGTCTGCGTTGTTGGTTCCATCCATAATTTCGCTTTTCTTGAACATACTACTTACCTAAATTTGTCGAAAAAAGTTAATTTCTGCAAACAAACAACTCGATAATCGTCTATCAGTTCATCTGATAGCCGTCATACCTGGTGGGAAGGTCCCCAGGGTCTGCGTTGTTGGTTCCATCCATAATTTCGCTTTTCTTGAACATACTACTTACCTATTTTGTCGCCGTCGTCGGTCGAATTTTAGTTTCTGGAATTTCAAAGTCTAATAACTCAGTACCTAATTCACCGATAACTACCTAACTCGCTGGGGAGGTCCCTGGTGGTCTTCCTGACGGTGTCCGCTATCTAGGTCACCTAGATTTTCAATTTTCTAAAACAAAAGTCGCCAATTTATCGAAAATTTTCAGTTTTTTCCCCCCCCTCAACAATTTTGAACCTAACTTTTGGCTAATTTTCATCCTATAGCATCGCCAGCGACGCCCCGCTTCCGACGAGGTGTCGCTCGAGAGAGTAGCTTCAAAAAAGTACCACCCACCCCCACCACATCCTTTGTTTTCTTTGTTCCTTTGTCTCTGCGGCAAACAAGTACCACCCAGCCACCCCCACCACACCACATCCTTTGTTCCTTTGTCTCGACGAAAAGTTTTACCTATATAAGCGCGGACCGCGCGCAATACATTCGCTATTGTCGTTTGAACATTCATTGTGATAACATCGTTCCTAATCAACGTACCTATCTTTCCCAAATTTTGGTATATTTTTCGTGTTAATTTTCAGAATAAAAAAGTTAATTTCTGCAAACAAATAACTCGATAATCAGTTCATCTGATAGCCGTCATACCTGGTGGGAAGGTCCCCAGGGTCTGCGTTGTTGGTTCCATCCATAATTTCGCTTTTCTTGAACATACTACTTACCTAAATTTGTCGAAAAAAGTTAATTTCTGCAAACAAACAACTCGATAATCGTCTATCAGTTCATCTGATAGCCGTCATACCTGGTGGGAAGGTCCCCAGGGTCTGCGTTGTTGGTTCCATCCATAATTTCGCTTTTCTTGAACATACTACTTACCTATTTTGTCGCCGTCGTCGGTCGAATTTTAGTTTCTGGAATTTCAAAGTCTAATAACTCAGCACCTAATTCACCGATAACTACCTAACTCGCTGGGGAGGTCCCTGGTGGTCTTCCTGACGGTGTCCGCTATCTAGGTCACCTAGATTTTCAATTTTCTAAAACAAAAGTCGCCAATTTATCGAAAATTTTCAGTTTTTTTCCCCCCCCTCAACAATTTTGAACCTAACTTTTGGCTAATTTTCATCCTATAGCATCGCCAGCGACGCCCCGCTTCCGACGAGGTGTCGCTCGAGAGAGTAGCTTCAAAAAAGTACCACCCACCCCCACCACATCCTTTGTTTT
>CAJHVG010000055.1:0-13028 GCA_905147325.1 Notodonta dromedarius
CTCGAGCGATACGTCGTTGGACGCGGGGCGACGAGGGGAGAGCGGGGCGAAAAAATTGCGTCAGAATTTGGAAGAAAAATTTAGAGTTATTGCCAAAAAAGCGTAAAAATTTCGAACTTTAATTAATTAAATTTTTTCAGAAATGAAATTTTCAGCGCCACAGCACTGAAAAGCAGCGGGAGCAGCCGACCAGCAGTATTGGTAAGTAAAATTTAAAAATAGTTATAACAATTGACCAATTTAAAGAAATTTTGTATTCGCAGAACAACCAAATGTATGCGAATTGTCAGAGCTTAGGTGGATTTCAATAGAAATCCGTCTATGTCCCGTCCCTTAGGTTAGGTTAGGTTAGCAACTTTTTCGTTTTTTAGTGGGTCTACACCCTCGAGCGATACGTCGTTGGACGCGGGGCGACGAGGGGAGAGCGGGGCGAAAAAATTGCGTCAGAATTTGGAAGAAAAATTTAGAGTTATTGCCAAAAAAGCGTAAAAATTTCGAACTTTAATTAATTAAATTTTTTCAGAAATGAAATTTTCAGCGCCACAGCACTGAAAAGCAGCGGGAGCAGCCGACCAGCAGTATTGGTAAGTAAAATTTAAAAATAGTTATAACAATTGACCAATTTAAAGAAATTTTGTATTCGCAGAACAACCAAATGTATGCGAATTGTCAGAGCTTAGGTGGATTTCAATAGAAATCCGTCTATGTCCCGTCCCTTAGGTTAGGTTAGGTTAGCAACTTTTTCGTTTTTTAGTGGGTCTACACCCTCGAGCGATACGTCGTTGGACGCGGGGCGACGAGGGGAGAGCGGGGCGAAAAAATTGCATATCAGAGTGCGTAGAAAAATTTAGAGTTATTGCCAAAAAAGCGTAAAAATTTCGAACTTTAATTAATTAAATTTTTTCAGAAATGAAATTTTCAGCGCCACAGCACTGAAAAGCAGCGGGAGCAGCCGACCAGCAGTATTGGTAAGTAAAATTTAAAAATAGTTATAACAATTGACCAATTTAAAGAAATTTTGTATTCGCAGAACAACCAAATGTATGCGAATTGTCAGAGCTTAGGTGGATTTCAATAGAAATCCGTCTATGTCCCGTCCCTTAGGTTAGGTTAGGTTAGCAACTTTTTCGTTTTTTAGTGGGTCTACACCCTCGAGCGATACGTCGTTGGACGCGGGGCGACGAGGGGAGAGCGGGGCGAAAAAATTGCGTCAGAATTTGGAAGAAAAATTTAGAGTTATTGCCAAAAAAGCGTAAAAATTTCGAACTTTAATTAATTAAATTTTTTCAGAAATGAAATTTTCAGCGCCACAGCACTGAAAAGCAGCGGGAGCAGCCGACCAGCAGTATTGGTAAGTAAAATTTAAAAATAGTTATAACAATTGACCAATTTAAAGAAATTTTGTATTCGCAGAACAACCAAATGTATGCGAATTGTCAGAGCTTAGGTGGATTTCAATAGAAATCCGTCTATGTCCCGTCCCTTAGGTTAGGTTAGGTTAGCAACTTTTTCGTTTTTTAGTGGGTCTACACCCTCGAGCGATACGTCGTTGGACGCGGGGCGACGAGGGGAGAGCGGGGCGAAAAAATTGCGTCAGAATTTGGAAGAAAAATTTAGAGTTATTGCCAAAAAAGCGTAAAAATTTCGAACTTTAATTAATTAAATTTTTCAGAAATGAAATTTTCAGCGCCACAGCACTGAAAAGCAGCGGGAGCAGCCGACCAGCAGTATTGGTAAGTAAAATTTAAAAATAGTTATAACAATTGACCAATTTAAAGAAATTTTGTATTCGCAGAACAACCAAATGTATGCGAATTGTCAGAGCTTAGGTGGATTTCAATAGAAATCCGTCTATGTCCCGTCCCTTAGGTTAGGTTAGGTTAGCAACTTTTTCGTTTTTTAGTGGGTCTACACCCTCGAGCGATACGTCGTTGGACGCGGGGCGACGAGGGGAGAGCGGGGCGAAAAAATTGCGTCAGAATTTGGAAGAAAAATTTAGAGTTATTGCCAAAAAAGCGTAAAAATTTCGAACTTTAATTAATTAAATTTTTTCAGAAATGAAATTTTCAGCGCCACAGCACTGAAAAGCAGCGGGAGCAGCCGACCAGCAGTATTGGTAAGTAAAATTTAAAAATAGTTATAACAATTGACCAATTTAAAGAAATTTTGTATTCGCAGAACAACCAAATGTATGCGAATTGTCAGAGCTTAGGTGGATTTCAATAGAAATCCGTCTATGTCCCGTCCCTTAGGTTAGGTTAGGTTAGCAACTTTTTCGTTTTTTAGTGGGTCTACACCCTCGAGCGATACGTCGTTGGACGCGGGGCGACGAGGGGAGAGCGGGGCGAAAAAATTGCGTCAGAATTTGGAAGAAAAATTTAGAGTTATTGCCAAAAAAGCGTAAAAATTTCGAACTTTAATTAATTAAATTTTTTCAGAAATGAAATTTTCAGCGCCACAGCACTGAAAAGCAGCGGGAGCAGCCGACCAGCAGTATTGGTAAGTAAAATTTAAAAATAGTTATAACAATTGACCAATTTAAAGAAATTTTGTATTCGCAGAACAACCAAATGTATGCGAATTGTCAGAGCTTAGGTGGATTTCAATAGAAATCCGTCTATGTCCCGTCCCTTAGGTTAGGTTAGGTTAGCAACTTTTTCGTTTTTTAGTGGGTCTACACCCTCGAGCGATACGTCGTTGGACGCGGGGCGACGAGGGGAGAGCGGGGCGAAAAAATTGCGTCAGAATTTGGAAGAAAAATTTAGAGTTATTGCCAAAAAAGCGTAAAAATTTCGAACTTTAATTAATTAAATTTTTTCAGAAATGAAATTTTCAGCGCCACAGCACTGAAAAGCAGCGGGAGCAGCCGACCAGCAGTATTGGTAAGTAAAATTTAAAAATAGTTATAACAATTGACCAATTTAAAGAAATTTTGTATTCGCAGAACAACCAAATGTATGCGAATTGTCAGAGCTTAGGTGGATTTCAATAGAAATCCGTCTATGTCCCGTCCCTTAGGTTAGGTTAGGTTAGCAACTTTTTCGTTTTTTAGTGGGTCTACACCCTCGAGCGATACGTCGTTGGACGCGGGGCGACGAGGGGAGAGCGGGGCGAAAAAATTGCGTCAGAATTTGGAAGAAAAATTTAGAGTTATTGCCAAAAAAGCGTAAAAATTTCGAACTTTAATTAATTAAATTTTTTCAGAAATGAAATTTTCAGCGCCACAGCACTGAAAAGCAGCGGGAGCAGCCGACCAGCAGTATTGGTAAGTAAAATTTAAAAATAGTTATAACAATTGACCAATTTAAAGAAATTTTGTATTCGCAGAACAACCAAATGTATGCGAATTGTCAGAGCTTAGGTGGATTTCAATAGAAATCCGTCTATGTCCCGTCCCTTAGGTTAGGTTAGGTTAGCAACTTTTTCGTTTTTTAGTGGGTCTACACCCTCGAGCGATACGTCGTTGGACGCGGGGCGACGAGGGGAGAGCGGGGCGAAAAAATTGCGTCAGAATTTGGAAGAAAAATTTAGAGTTATTGCCAAAAAAGCGTAAAAATTTCGAACTTTAATTAATTAAATTTTTTCAGAAATGAAATTTTCAGCGCCACAGCACTGAAAAGCAGCGGGAGCAGCCGACCAGCAGTATTGGTAAGTAAAATTTAAAAATAGTTATAACAATTGACCAATTTAAAGAAATTTTGTATTCGCAGAACAACCAAATGTATGCGAATTGTCAGAGCTTAGGTGGATTTCAATAGAAATCCGTCTATGTCCCGTCCCTTAGGTTAGGTTAGGTTAGCAACTTTTTCGTTTTTTAGTGGGTCTACACCCTCGAGCGATACGTCGTTGGACGCGGGGCGACGAGGGGAGAGCGGGGCGAAAAAATTGCGTCAGAATTTGGAAAAAAAATTTAGAGTTATTGCCAAAAAAGCGTAAAAATTTCGAACTTTAATTAATTAAATTTTTTCAGAAATGAAATTTTCAGCGCCACAGCACTGAAAAGCAGCGGGAGCAGCCGACCAGCAGTATTGGTAAGTAAAATTTAAAAATAGTTATAACAATTGACCAATTTAAAGAAATTTTGTATTCGCAGAACAACCAAATGTATGCGAATTGTCAGAGCTTAGGTGGATTTCAATAGAAATCCGTCTATGTCCCGTCCCTTAGGTTAGGTTAGGTTAGCAACTTTTTCGTTTTTTAGTGGGTCTACACCCTCGAGCGATACGTCGTTGGACGCGGGGCGACGAGGGGAGAGCGGGGCGAAAAAATTGCGTCAGAATTTGGAAGAAAAATTTAGAGTTATTGCCAAAAAAGCGTAAAAATTTCGAACTTTAATTAATTAAATTTTTTCAGAAATGAAATTTTCAGCGCCACAGCACTGAAAAGCAGCGGGAGCAGCCGACCAGCAGTATTGGTAAGTAAAATTTAAAAATAGTTATAACAATTGACCAATTTAAAGAAATTTTGTATTCGCAGAACAACCAAATGTATGCGAATTGTCAGAGCTTAGGTGGATTTCAATAGAAATCCGTCTATGTCCCGTCCCTTAGGTTAGGTTAGGTTAGCAACTTTTTCGTTTTTTAGTGGGTCTACACCCTCGAGCGATACGTCGTTGGACGCGGGGCGACGAGGGGAGAGCGGGGCGAAAAAATTGCGTCAGAATTTGGAAGAAAAATTTAGAGTTATTGCCAAAAAAGCGTAAAAATTTCGAACTTTAATTAATTAAATTTTTTCAGAAATGAAATTTTCAGCGCCACAGCACTGAAAAGCAGCGGGAGCAGCCGACCAGCAGTATTGGTAAGTAAAATTTAAAAATAGTTATAACAATTGACCAATTTAAAGAAATTTTGTATTCGCAGAACAACCAAATGTATGCGAATTGTCAGAGCTTAGGTGGATTTCAATAGAAATCCGTCTATGTCCCGTCCCTTAGGTTAGGTTAGGTTAGCAACTTTTTCGTTTTTTAGTGGGTCTACACCCTCGAGCGATACGTCGTTGGACGCGGGGCGACGAGGGGAGAGCGGGGCGAAAAAATTGCGTCAGAATTTGGAAGAAAAATTTAGAGTTATTGCCAAAAAAGCGTAAAAATTTCGAACTTTAATTAATTAAATTTTTTCAGAAATGAAATTTTCAGCGCCACAGCACTGAAAAGCAGCGGGAGCAGCCGACCAGCAGTATTGGTAAGTAAAATTTAAAAATAGTTATAACAATTGACCAATTTAAAGAAATTTTGTATTCGCAGAACAACCAAATGTATGCGAATTGTCAGAGCTTAGGTGGATTTCAATAGAAATCCGTCTATGTCCCGTCCCTTAGGTTAGGTTAGGTTAGCAACTTTTTCGTTTTTTAGTGGGTCTACACCCTCGAGCGATACGTCGTTGGACGCGGGGCGACGAGGGGAGAGCGGGGCGAAAAAATTGCGTCAGAATTTGGAAGAAAAATTTAGAGTTATTGCCAAAAAAGCGTAAAAATTTCGAACTTTAATTAATTAAATTTTTTCAGAAATGAAATTTTCAGCGCCACAGCACTGAAAAGCAGCGGGAGCAGCCGACCAGCAGTATTGGTAAGTAAAATTTAAAAATAGTTATAACAATTGACCAATTTAAAGAAATTTTGTATTCGCAGAACAACCAAATGTATGCGAATTGTCAGAGCTTAGGTGGATTTCAATAGAAATCCGTCTATGTCCCGTCCCTTAGGTTAGGTTAGGTTAGCAACTTTTTCGTTTTTTAGTGGGTCTACACCCTCGAGCGATACGTCGTTGGACGCGGGGCGACGAGGGGAGAGCGGGGCGAAAAAATTGCGTCAGAATTTGGAAGAAAAATTTAGAGTTATTGCCAAAAAAGCGTAAAAATTTCGAACTTTAATTAATTAAATTTTTTCAGAAATGAAATTTTCAGCGCCACAGCACTGAAAAGCAGCGGGAGCAGCCGACCAGCAGTATTGGTAAGTAAAATTTAAAAATAGTTATAACAATTGACCAATTTAAAGAAATTTTGTATTCGCAGAACAACCAAATGTATGCGAATTGTCAGAGCTTAGGTGGATTTCAATAGAAATCCGTCTATGTCCCGTCCCTTAGGTTAGGTTAGGTTAGCAACTTTTTCGTTTTTTAGTGGGTCTACACCCTCGAGCGATACGTCGTTGGACGCGGGGCGACGAGGGGAGAGCGGGGCGAAAAAATTGCGTCAGAATTTGGAAGAAAAATTTAGAGTTATTGCCAAAAAAGCGTAAAAATTTCGAACTTTAATTAATTAAATTTTTTCAGAAATGAAATTTTCAGCGCCACAGCACTGAAAAGCAGCGGGAGCAGCCGACCAGCAGTATTGGTAAGTAAAATTTAAAAATAGTTATAACAATTGACCAATTTAAAGAAATTTTGTATTCGCAGAACAACCAAATGTATGCGAATTGTCAGAGCTTAGGTGGATTTCAATAGAAATCCGTCTATGTCCCGTCCCTTAGGTTAGGTTAGGTTAGCAACTTTTTCGTTTTTTAGTGGGTCTACACCCTCGAGCGATACGTCGTTGGACGCGGGGCGACGAGGGGAGAGCGGGGCGAAAAAATTGCGTCAGAATTTGGAAGAAAAATTTAGAGTTATTGCCAAAAAAGCGTAAAAATTTCGAACTTTAATTAATTAAATTTTTTCAGAAATGAAATTTTCAGCGCCACAGCACTGAAAAGCAGCGGGAGCAGCCGACCAGCAGTATTGGTAAGTAAAATTTAAAAATAGTTATAACAATTGACCAATTTAAAGAAATTTTGTATTCGCAGAACAACCAAATGTATGCGAATTGTCAGAGCTTAGGTGGATTTCAATAGAAATCCGTCTATGTCCCGTCCCTTAGGTTAGGTTAGGTTAGCAACTTTTTCGTTTTTTAGTGGGTCTACACCCTCGAGCGATACGTCGTTGGACGCGGGGCGACGAGGGGAGAGCGGGGCGAAAAAATTGCGTCAGAATTTGGAAGAAAAATTTAGAGTTATTGCCAAAAAAGCGTAAAAATTTCGAACTTTAATTAATTAAATTTTTTCAGAAATGAAATTTTCAGCGCCACAGCACTGAAAAGCAGCGGGAGCAGCCGACCAGCAGTATTGGTAAGTAAAATTTAAAAATAGTTATAACAATTGACCAATTTAAAGAAATTTTGTATTCGCAGAACAACCAAATGTATGCGAATTGTCAGAGCTTAGGTGGATTTCAATAGAAATCCGTCTATGTCCCGTCCCTTAGGTTAGGTTAGGTTAGCAACTTTTTCGTTTTTTAGTGGGTCTACACCCTCGAGCGATACGTCGTTGGACGCGGGGCGACGAGGGGAGAGCGGGGCGAAAAAATTGCGTCAGAATTTGGAAGAAAAATTTAGAGTTATTGCCAAAAAAGCGTAAAAATTTCGAACTTTAATTAATTAAATTTTTTCAGAAATGAAATTTTCAGCGCCACAGCACTGAAAAGCAGCGGGAGCAGCCGACCAGCAGTATTGGTAAGTAAAATTTAAAAATAGTTATAACAATTGACCAATTTAAAGAAATTTTGTATTCGCAGAACAACCAAATGTATGCGAATTGTCAGAGCTTAGGTGGATTTCAATAGAAATCCGTCTATGTCCCGTCCCTTAGGTTAGGTTAGGTTAGCAACTTTTTCGTTTTTTAGTGGGTCTACACCCTCGAGCGATACGTCGTTGGACGCGGGGCGACGAGGGGAGAGCGGGGCGAAAAAATTGCGTCAGAATTTGGAAGAAAAATTTAGAGTTATTGCCAAAAAAGCGTAAAAATTTCGAACTTTAATTAATTAAATTTTTTCAGAAATGAAATTTTCAGCGCCACAGCACTGAAAAGCAGCGGGAGCAGCCGACCAGCAGTATTGGTAAGTAAAATTTAAAAATAGTTATAACAATTGACCAATTTAAAGAAATTTTGTATTCGCAGAACAACCAAATGTATGCGAATTGTCAGAGCTTAGGTGGATTTCAATAGAAATCCGTCTATGTCCCGTCCCTTAGGTTAGGTTAGGTTAGCAACTTTTTCGTTTTTTAGTGGGTCTACACCCTCGAGCGATACGTCGTTGGACGCGGGGCGACGAGGGGAGAGCGGGGCGAAAAAATTGCGTCAGAATTTGGAAGAAAAATTTAGAGTTATTGCCAAAAAAGCGTAAAAATTTCGAACTTTAATTAATTAAATTTTTTCAGAAATGAAATTTTCAGCGCCACAGCACTGAAAAGCAGCGGGAGCAGCCGACCAGCAGTATTGGTAAGTAAAATTTAAAAATAGTTATAACAATTGACCAATTTAAAGAAATTTTGTATTCGCAGAACAACCAAATGTATGCGAATTGTCAGAGCTTAGGTGGATTTCAATAGAAATCCGTCTATGTCCCGTCCCTTAGGTTAGGTTAGGTTAGCAACTTTTTCGTTTTTTAGTGGGTCTACACCCTCGAGCGATACGTCGTTGGACGCGGGGCGACGAGGGGAGAGCGGGGCGAAAAAATTGCGTCAGAATTTGGAAGAAAAATTTAGAGTTATTGCCAAAAAAGCGTAAAAATTTCGAACTTTAATTAATTAAATTTTTTCAGAAATGAAATTTTCAGCGCCACAGCACTGAAAAGCAGCGGGAGCAGCCGACCAGCAGTATTGGTAAGTAAAATTTAAAAATAGTTATAACAATTGACCAATTTAAAGAAATTTTGTATTCGCAGAACAACCAAATGTATGCGAATTGTCAGAGCTTAGGTGGATTTCAATAGAAATCCGTCTATGTCCCGTCCCTTAGGTTAGGTTAGGTTAGCAACTTTTTCGTTTTTTAGTGGGTCTACACCCTCGAGCGATACGTCGTTGGACGCGGGGCGACGAGGGGAGAGCGGGGCGAAAAAATTGCGTCAGAATTTGGAAGAAAAATTTAGAGTTATTGCCAAAAAAGCGTAAAAATTTCGAACTTTAATTAATTAAATTTTTTCAGAAATGAAATTTTCAGCGCCACAGCACTGAAAAGCAGCGGGAGCAGCCGACCAGCAGTATTGGTAAGTAAAATTTAAAAATAGTTATAACAATTGACCAATTTAAAGAAATTTTGTATTCGCAGAACAACCAAATGTATGCGAATTGTCAGAGCTTAGGTGGATTTCAATAGAAATCCGTCTATGTCCCGTCCCTTAGGTTAGGTTAGGTTAGCAACTTTTTCGTTTTTTAGTGGGTCTACACCCTCGAGCGATACGTCGTTGGACGCGGGGCGACGAGGGGAGAGCGGGGCGAAAAAATTGCGTCAGAATTTGGAAGAAAAATTTAGAGTTATTGCCAAAAAAGCGTAAAAATTTCGAACTTTAATTAATTAAATTTTTTCAGAAATGAAATTTTCAGCGCCACAGCACTGAAAAGCAGCGGGAGCAGCCGACCAGCAGTATTGGTAAGTAAAATTTAAAAATAGTTATAACAATTGACCAATTTAAAGAAATTTTGTATTCGCAGAACAACCAAATGTATGCGAATTGTCAGAGCTTAGGTGGATTTCAATAGAAATCCGTCTATGTCCCGTCCCTTAGGTTAGGTTAGGTTAGCAACTTTTTCGTTTTTTAGTGGGTCTACACCCTCGAGCGATACGTCGTTGGACGCGGGGCGACGAGGGGAGAGCGGGGCGAAAAAATTGCGTCAGAATTTGGAAGAAAAATTTAGAGTTATTGCCAAAAAAGCGTAAAAATTTCGAACTTTAATTAATTAAATTTTTTCAGAAATGAAATTTTCAGCGCCACAGCACTGAAAAGCAGCGGGAGCAGCCGACCAGCAGTATTGGTAAGTAAAATTTAAAAATAGTTATAACAATTGACCAATTTAAAGAAATTTTGTATTCGCAGAACAACCAAATGTATGCGAATTGTCAGAGCTTAGGTGGATTTCAATAGAAATCCGTCTATGTCCCGTCCCTTAGGTTAGGTTAGGTTAGCAACTTTTTCGTTTTTTAGTGGGTCTACACCCTCGAGCGATACGTCGTTGGACGCGGGGCGACGAGGGGAGAGCGGGGCGAAAAAATTGCGTCAGAATTTGGAAGAAAAATTTAGAGTTATTGCCAAAAAAGCGTAAAAATTTCGAACTTTAATTAATTAAATTTTTTCAGAAATGAAATTTTCAGCGCCACAGCACTGAAAAGCAGCGGGAGCAGCCGACCAGCAGTATTGGTAAGTAAAATTTAAAAATAGTTATAACAATTGACCAATTTAAAGAAATTTTGTATTCGCAGAACAACCAAATGTATGCGAATTGTCAGAGCTTAGGTGGATTTCAATAGAAATCCGTCTATGTCCCGTCCCTTAGGTTAGGTTAGGTTAGCAACTTTTTCGTTTTTTAGTGGGTCTACACCCTCGAGCGATACGTCGTTGGACGCGGGGCGACGAGGGGAGAGCGGGGCGAAAAAATTGCGTCAGAATTTGGAAGAAAAATTTAGAGTTATTGCCAAAAAAGCGTAAAAATTTCGAACTTTAATTAATTAAATTTTTTCAGAAATGAAATTTTCAGCGCCACAGCACTGAAAAGCAGCGGGAGCAGCCGACCAGCAGTATTGGTAAGTAAAATTTAAAAATAGTTATAACAATTGACCAATTTAAAGAAATTTTGTATTCGCAGAACAACCAAATGTATGCGAATTGTCAGAGCTTAGGTGGATTTCAATAGAAATCCGTCTATGTCCCGTCCCTTAGGTTAGGTTAGGTTAGCAACTTTTTCGTTTTTTAGTGGGTCTACACCCTCGAGCGATACGTCGTTGGACGCGGGGCGACGAGGGGAGAGCGGGGCGAAAAAATTGCGTCAGAATTTGGAAGAAAAATTTAGAGTTATTGCCAAAAAAGCGTAAAAATTTCGAACTTTAATTAATTAAATTTTTTCAGAAATGAAATTTTCAGCGCCACAGCACTGAAAAGCAGCGGGAGCAGCCGACCAGCAGTATTGGTAAGTAAAATTTAAAAATAGTTATAACAATTGACCAATTTAAAGAAATTTTGTATTCGCAGAACAACCAAATGTATGCGAATTGTCAGAGCTTAGGTGGATTTCAATAGAAATCCGTCTATGTCCCGTCCCTTAGGTTAGGTTAGGTTAGCAACTTTTTCGTTTTTTAGTGGGTCTACACCCTCGAGCGATACGTCGTTGGACGCGGGGCGACGAGGGGAGAGCGGGGCGAAAAATTGCGTCAGAATTTGGAAGAAAAATTTAGAGTTATTGCCAAAAAAGCGTAAAAATTTCGAACTTTAATTAATTAAATTTTTTCAGAAATGAAATTTTCAGCGCCACAGCACTGAAAAGCAGCGGGAGCAGCCGACCAGCAGTATTGGTAAGTAAAATTTAAAAATAGTTATAACAATTGACCAATTTAAAGAAATTTTGTATTCGCAGAACAACCAAATGTATGCGAATTGTCAGAGCTTAGGTGGATTTCAATAGAAATCCGTCTATGTCCCGTCCCTTAGGTTAGGTTAGGTTAGCAACTTTTTCGTTTTTTAGTGGGTCTACACCCTCGAGCGATACGTCGTTGGACGCGGGGCGACGAGGGGAGAGCGGGGCGAAAAAATTGCGTCAGAATTTGGAAGAAAAATTTAGAGTTATTGCCAAAAAAGCGTAAAAATTTCGAACTTTAATTAATTAAATTTTTTCAGAAATGAAATTTTCAGCGCCACAGCACTGAAAAGCAGCGGGAGCAGCCGACCAGCAGTATTGGTAAGTAAAATTTAAAAATAGTTATAACAATTGACCAATTTAAAGAAATTTTGTATTCGCAGAACAACCAAATGTATGCGAATTGTCAGAGCTTAGGTGGATTTCAATAGAAATCCGTCTATGTCCCGTCCCTTAGGTTAGGTTAGGTTAGCAACTTTTTCGTTTTTTAGTGGGTCTACACCCTCGAGCGATACGTCGTTGGACGCGGGGCGACGAGGGGAGAGCGGGGCGAAAAAATTGCGTCAGAATTTGGAAGAAAAATTTAGAGTTATTGCCAAAAAAGCGTAAAAATTTCGAACTTTAATTAATTAAATTTTTTCAGAAATGAAATTTTCAGCGCCACAGCACTGAAAAGCAGCGGGAGCAGCCGACCAGCAGTATTGGTAAGTAAAATTTAAAAATAGTTATAACAATTGACCAATTTAAAGAAATTTTGTATTCGCAGAACAACCAAATGTATGCGAATTGTCAGAGCTTAGGTGGATTTCAATAGAAATCCGTCTATGTCCCGTCCCTTAGGTTAGGTTAGGTTAGCAACTTTTTCGTTTTTTAGTGGGTCTACACCCTCGAGCGATACGTCGTTGGACGCGGGGCGACGAGGGGAGAGCGGGGCGAAAAAATTGCGTCAGAATTTGGAAGAAAAATTTAGAGTTATTGCCAAAAAAGCGTAAAAATTTCGAACTTTAATTAATTAAATTTTTTCAGAAATGAAATTTTCAGCGCCACAGCACTGAAAAGCAGCGGGAGCAGCCGACCAGCAGTATTGGTAAGTAAAATTTAAAAATAGTTATAACAATTGACCAATTTAAAGAAATTTTGTATTCGCAGAACAACCAAATGTATGCGAATTGTCAGAGCTTAGGTGGATTTCAATAGAAATCCGTCTATGTCCCGTCCCTTAGGTTAGGTTAGGTTAGCAACTTTTTCGTTTTTTAGTGGGTCTACACCCTCGAGCGATACGTCGTTGGACGCGGGGCGACGAGGGGAGAGCGGGGCGAAAAAATTGCGTCAGAATTTGGAAGAAAAATTTAGAGTTATTGCCAAAAAAGCGTAAAAATTTCGAACTTTAATTAATTAAATTTTTTCAGAAATGAAATTTTCAGCGCCACAGCACTGAAAAGCAGCGGGAGCAGCCGACCAGCAGTATTGGTAAGTAAAATTTAAAAATAGTTATAACAATTGACCAATTTAAAGAAATTTTGTATTCGCAGAACAACCAAATGTATGCGAATTGTCAGAGCTTAGGTGGATTTCAATAGAAATCCGTCTATGTCCCGTCCCTTAGGTTAGGTTAGGTTAGCAACTTTTTCGTTTTTTAGTGGGTCTACACCCTCGAGC
>CAJHVG010000056.1:0-12987 GCA_905147325.1 Notodonta dromedarius
ATTTTAAATTTTACTTACCAATACTGCTGGTCGGCTGCTCCCGCTGCTTTTCAGTGCTGTGGCGCTGAAAATTTCATTTCTGAAAAAATTTAATTAATTAAAGTTCGAAATTTTTACACTTTTTTGGCAATAACTCTAAATTTTTCTTCCAAATTCTGACGCAATTTTTTCGCCCCGCTCTCCCCTCGTCGCCCCGCGTCCAACGACGTATCGCTCGAGGGTGTAGACCCACCAAAAAACGAAAAAGTTGCTAACCTAACCTAACCTAAGGGACGGGACATAGACGGATTTCTATTGAAATCCACCTAAGCTCTGACAATTCGCATACATTTGGTTGTTCTGCGAATACAAAATTTCTTTAAATTGGTCAATTGTTATAACTATTTTTAAATTTTACTTACCAATACTGCTGGTCGGCTGCTCCCGCTGCTTTTCAGTGCTGTGGCGCTGAAAATTTCATTTCTGAAAAAATTTAATTAATTAAAGTTCGAAATTTTTACACTTTTTTGGCAATAACTCTAAATTTTTCTTCCAAATTCTGACGCAATTTTTTCGCCCCGCTCTCCCCTCGTCGCCCCGCGTCCAACGACGTATCGCTCGAGGGTGTAGACCCACCAAAAAACGAAAAAGTTGCTAACCTAACCTAACCTAAGGGACGGGACATAGACGGATTTCTATTGAAATCCACCTAAGCTCTGACAATTCGCATACATTTGGTTGTTCTGCGAATACAAAATTTCTTTAAATTGGTCAATTGTTATAACTATTTTTAAATTTTACTTACCAATACTGCTGGTCGGCTGCTCCCGCTGCTTTTCAGTGCTGTGGCGCTGAAAATTTCATTTCTGAAAAAATTTAATTAATTAAAGTTCGAAATTTTTACACTTTTTTGGCAATAACTCTAAATTTTTCTTCCAAATTCTGACGCAATTTTTTCGCCCCGCTCTCCCCTCGTCGCCCCGCGTCCAACGACGTATCGCTCGAGGGTGTAGACCCACCAAAAAACGAAAAAGTTGCTAACCTAACCTAACCTAAGGGACGGGACATAGACGGATTTCTATTGAAATCCACCTAAGCTCTGACAATTCGCATACATTTGGTTGTTCTGCGAATACAAAATTTCTTTAAATTGGTCAATTGTTATAACTATTTTTAAATTTTACTTACCAATACTGCTGGTCGGCTGCTCCCGCTGCTTTTCAGTGCTGTGGCGCTGAAAATTTCATTTCTGAAAAAATTTAATTAATTAAAGTTCGAAATTTTTACACTTTTTTGGCAATAACTCTAAATTTTTCTTCCAAATTCTGACGCAATTTTTTCGCCCCGCTCTCCCCTCGTCGCCCCGCGTCCAACGACGTATCGCTCGAGGGTGTAGACCCACCAAAAAACGAAAAAGTTGCTAACCTAACCTAACCTAAGGGACGGGACATAGACGGATTTCTATTGAAATCCACCTAAGCTCTGACAATTCGCATACATTTGGTTGTTCTGCGAATACAAAATTTCTTTAAATTGGTCAATTGTTATAACTAATTTTAAATTTTACTTACCAATACTGCTGGTCGGCTGCTCCCGCTGCTTTTCAGTGCTGTGGCGCTGAAAATTTCATTTCTGAAAAAATTTAATTAATTAAAGTTCGAAATTTTTACACTTTTTTGGCAATAACTCTAAATTTTTCTTCCAAATTCTGACGCAATTTTTTCGCCCCGCTCTCCCCTCGTCGCCCCGCGTCCAACGACGTATCGCTCGAGGGTGTAGACCCACCAAAAAACGAAAAAGTTGCTAACCTAACCTAACCTAAGGGACGGGACATAGACGGATTTCTATTGAAATCCACCTAAGCTCTGACAATTCGCATACATTTGGTTGTTCTGCGAATACAAAATTTCTTTAAATTGGTCAATTGTTATAACTAATTTTAAATTTTACTTACCAATACTGCTGGTCGGCTGCTCCCGCTGCTTTTCAGTGCTGTGGCGCTGAAAATTTCATTTCTGAAAAAATTTAATTAATTAAAGTTCGAAATTTTTACACTTTTTTGGCAATAACTCTAAATTTTTCTTCCAAATTCTGACGCAATTTTTTCGCCCCGCTCTCCCCTCGTCGCCCCGCGTCCAACGACGTATCGCTCGAGGGTGTAGACCCACCAAAAAACGAAAAAGTTGCTAACCTAACCTAACCTAAGGGACGGGACATAGACGGATTTCTATTGAAATCCACCTAAGCTCTGACAATTCGCATACATTTGGTTGTTCTGCGAATACAAAATTTCTTTAAATTGGTCAATTGTTATAACTATTTTTAAATTTTACTTACCAATACTGCTGGTCGGCTGCTCCCGCTGCTTTTCAGTGCTGTGGCGCTGAAAATTTCATTTCTGAAAAAATTTAATTAATTAAAGTTCGAAATTTTTACACTTTTTTGGCAATAACTCTAAATTTTTCTTCCAAATTCTGACGCAATTTTTTTCGCCCCGCTCTCCCCTCGTCGCCCCGCGTCCAACGACGTATCGCTCGAGGGTGTAGACCCACCAAAAAACGAAAAAGTTGCTAACCTAACCTAACCTAAGGGACGGGACATAGACGGATTTCTATTGAAATCCACCTAAGCTCTGACAATTCGCATACATTTGGTTGTTCTGCGAATACAAAATTTCTTTAAATTGGTCAATTGTTATAACTAATTTTAAATTTTACTTACCAATACTGCTGGTCGGCTGCTCCCGCTGCTTTTCAGTGCTGTGGCGCTGAAAATTTCATTTCTGAAAAAATTTAATTAATTAAAGTTCGAAATTTTTACACTTTTTTGGCAATAACTCTAAATTTTTCTTCCAAATTCTGACGCAATTTTTTCGCCCCGCTCTCCCCTCGTCGCCCCGCGTCCAACGACGTATCGCTCGAGGGTGTAGACCCACCAAAAAACGAAAAAGTTGCTAACCTAACCTAACCTAAGGGACGGGACATAGACGGATTTCTATTGAAATCCACCTAAGCTCTGACAATTCGCATACATTTGGTTGTTCTGCGAATACAAAATTTCTTTAAATTGGTCAATTGTTATAACTATTTTTAAATTTTACTTACCAATACTGCTGGTCGGCTGCTCCCGCTGCTTTTCAGTGCTGTGGCGCTGAAAATTTCATTTCTGAAAAAATTTAATTAATTAAAGTTCGAAATTTTTACACTTTTTTGGCAATAACTCTAAATTTTTCTTCCAAATTCTGACGCAATTTTTTCGCCCCGCTCTCCCCTCGTCGCCCCGCGTCCAACGACGTATCGCTCGAGGGTGTAGACCCACCAAAAAACGAAAAAGTTGCTAACCTAACCTAACCTAAGGGACGGGACATAGACGGATTTCTATTGAAATCCACCTAAGCTCTGACAATTCGCATACATTTGGTTGTTCTGCGAATACAAAATTTCTTTAAATTGGTCAATTGTTATAACTATTTTTAAATTTTACTTACCAATACTGCTGGTCGGCTGCTCCCGCTGCTTTTCAGTGCTGTGGCGCTGAAAATTTCATTTCTGAAAAAATTTAATTAATTAAAGTTCGAAATTTTTACACTTTTTTGGCAATAACTCTAAATTTTTCTTCCAAATTCTGACGCAATTTTTTCGCCCCGCTCTCCCCTCGTCGCCCCGCGTCCAACGACGTATCGCTCGAGGGTGTAGACCCACCAAAAAACGAAAAAGTTGCTAACCTAACCTAACCTAAGGGACGGGACATAGACGGATTTCTATTGAAATCCACCTAAGCTCTGACAATTCGCATACATTTGGTTGTTCTGCGAATACAAAATTTCTTTAAATTGGTCAATTGTTATAACTAATTTTAAATTTTACTTACCAATACTGCTGGTCGGCTGCTCCCGCTGCTTTTCAGTGCTGTGGCGCTGAAAATTTCATTTCTGAAAAAATTTAATTAATTAAAGTTCGAAATTTTTACACTTTTTTGGCAATAACTCTAAATTTTTCTTCCAAATTCTGACGCAATTTTTTCGCCCCGCTCTCCCCTCGTCGCCCCGCGTCCAACGACGTATCGCTCGAGGGTGTAGACCCACCAAAAAACGAAAAAGTTGCTAACCTAACCTAACCTAAGGGACGGGACATAGACGGATTTCTATTGAAATCCACCTAAGCTCTGACAATTCGCATACATTTGGTTGTTCTGCGAATACAAAATTTCTTTAAATTGGTCAATTGTTATAACTAATTTTAAATTTTACTTACCAATACTGCTGGTCGGCTGCTCCCGCTGCTTTTCAGTGCTGTGGCGCTGAAAATTTCATTTCTGAAAAAATTTAATTAATTAAAGTTCGAAATTTTTACACTTTTTTGGCAATAACTCTAAATTTTTCTTCCAAATTCTGACGCAATTTTTTCGCCCCGCTCTCCCCTCGTCGCCCCGCGTCCAACGACGTATCGCTCGAGGGTGTAGACCCACCAAAAAACGAAAAAGTTGCTAACCTAACCTAACCTAAGGGACGGGACATAGACGGATTTCTATTGAAATCCACCTAAGCTCTGACAATTCGCATACATTTGGTTGTTCTGCGAATACAAAATTTCTTTAAATTGGTCAATTGTTATAACTAATTTTAAATTTTACTTACCAATACTGCTGGTCGGCTGCTCCCGCTGCTTTTCAGTGCTGTGGCGCTGAAAATTTCATTTCTGAAAAAATTTAATTAATTAAAGTTCGAAATTTTTACACTTTTTTGGCAATAACTCTAAATTTTTCTTCCAAATTCTGACGCAATTTTTTCGCCCCGCTCTCCCCTCGTCGCCCCGCGTCCAACGACGTATCGCTCGAGGGTGTAGACCCACCAAAAAACGAAAAAGTTGCTAACCTAACCTAACCTAAGGGACGGGACATAGACGGATTTCTATTGAAATCCACCTAAGCTCTGACAATTCGCATACATTTGGTTGTTCTGCGAATACAAAATTTCTTTAAATTGGTCAATTGTTATAACTATTTTTAAATTTTACTTACCAATACTGCTGGTCGGCTGCTCCCGCTGCTTTTCAGTGCTGTGGCGCTGAAAATTTCATTTCTGAAAAAATTTAATTAATTAAAGTTCGAAATTTTTACACTTTTTTGGCAATAACTCTAAATTTTTCTTCCAAATTCTGACGCAATTTTTTCGCCCCGCTCTCCCCTCGTCGCCCCGCGTCCAACGACGTATCGCTCGAGGGTGTAGACCCACCAAAAAACGAAAAAGTTGCTAACCTAACCTAACCTAAGGGACGGGACATAGACGGATTTCTATTGAAATCCACCTAAGCTCTGACAATTCGCATACATTTGGTTGTTCTGCGAATACAAAATTTCTTTAAATTGGTCAATTGTTATAACTATTTTTAAATTTTACTTACCAATACTGCTGGTCGGCTGCTCCCGCTGCTTTTCAGTGCTGTGGCGCTGAAAATTTCATTTCTGAAAAAATTTAATTAATTAAAGTTCGAAATTTTTACACTTTTTTGGCAATAACTCTAAATTTTTCTTCCAAATTCTGACGCAATTTTTTCGCCCCGCTCTCCCCTCGTCGCCCCGCGTCCAACGACGTATCGCTCGAGGGTGTAGACCCACCAAAAAACGAAAAAGTTGCTAACCTAACCTAACCTAAGGGACGGGACATAGACGGATTTCTATTGAAATCCACCTAAGCTCTGACAATTCGCATACATTTGGTTGTTCTGCGAATACAAAATTTCTTTAAATTGGTCAATTGTTATAACTATTTTTAAATTTTACTTACCAATACTGCTGGTCGGCTGCTCCCGCTGCTTTTCAGTGCTGTGGCGCTGAAAATTTCATTTCTGAAAAAATTTAATTAATTAAAGTTCGAAATTTTTACACTTTTTTGGCAATAACTCTAAATTTTTCTTCCAAATTCTGACGCAATTTTTTCGCCCCGCTCTCCCCTCGTCGCCCCGCGTCCAACGACGTATCGCTCGAGGGTGTAGACCCACCAAAAAACGAAAAAGTTGCTAACCTAACCTAACCTAAGGGACGGGACATAGACGGATTTCTATTGAAATCCACCTAAGCTCTGACAATTCGCATACATTTGGTTGTTCTGCGAATACAAAATTTCTTTAAATTGGTCAATTGTTATAACTAATTTTAAATTTTACTTACCAATACTGCTGGTCGGCTGCTCCCGCTGCTTTTCAGTGCTGTGGCGCTGAAAATTTCATTTCTGAAAAAATTTAATTAATTAAAGTTCGAAATTTTTACACTTTTTTGGCAATAACTCTAAATTTTTCTTCCAAATTCTGACGCAATTTTTTCGCCCCGCTCTCCCCTCGTCGCCCCGCGTCCAACGACGTATCGCTCGAGGGTGTAGACCCACCAAAAAACGAAAAAGTTGCTAACCTAACCTAACCTAAGGGACGGGACATAGACGGATTTCTATTGAAATCCACCTAAGCTCTGACAATTCGCATACATTTGGTTGTTCTGCGAATACAAAATTTCTTTAAATTGGTCAATTGTTATAACTAATTTTAAATTTTACTTACCAATACTGCTGGTCGGCTGCTCCCGCTGCTTTTCAGTGCTGTGGCGCTGAAAATTTCATTTCTGAAAAAATTTAATTAATTAAAGTTCGAAATTTTTACACTTTTTTGGCAATAACTCTAAATTTTTCTTCCAAATTCTGACGCAATTTTTTCGCCCCGCTCTCCCCTCGTCGCCCCGCGTCCAACGACGTATCGCTCGAGGGTGTAGACCCACCAAAAAACGAAAAAGTTGCTAACCTAACCTAACCTAAGGGACGGGACATAGACGGATTTCTATTGAAATCCACCTAAGCTCTGACAATTCGCATACATTTGGTTGTTCTGCGAATACAAAATTTCTTTAAATTGGTCAATTGTTATAACTATTTTTAAATTTTACTTACCAATACTGCTGGTCGGCTGCTCCCGCTGCTTTTCAGTGCTGTGGCGCTGAAAATTTCATTTCTGAAAAAATTTAATTAATTAAAGTTCGAAATTTTTACACTTTTTTGGCAATAACTCTAAATTTTTCTTCCAAATTCTGACGCAATTTTTTCGCCCCGCTCTCCCCTCGTCGCCCCGCGTCCAACGACGTATCGCTCGAGGGTGTAGACCCACCAAAAAACGAAAAAGTTGCTAACCTAACCTAACCTAAGGGACGGGACATAGACGGATTTCTATTGAAATCCACCTAAGCTCTGACAATTCGCATACATTTGGTTGTTCTGCGAATACAAAATTTCTTTAAATTGGTCAATTGTTATAACTAATTTTAAATTTTACTTACCAATACTGCTGGTCGGCTGCTCCCGCTGCTTTTCAGTGCTGTGGCGCTGAAAATTTCATTTCTGAAAAAATTTAATTAATTAAAGTTCGAAATTTTTACACTTTTTTGGCAATAACTCTAAATTTTTCTTCCAAATTCTGACGCAATTTTTTCGCCCCGCTCTCCCCTCGTCGCCCCGCGTCCAACGACGTATCGCTCGAGGGTGTAGACCCACCAAAAAACGAAAAAGTTGCTAACCTAACCTAACCTAAGGGACGGGACATAGACGGATTTCTATTGAAATCCACCTAAGCTCTGACAATTCGCATACATTTGGTTGTTCTGCGAATACAAAATTTCTTTAAATTGGTCAATTGTTATAACTATTTTTAAATTTTACTTACCAATACTGCTGGTCGGCTGCTCCCGCTGCTTTTCAGTGCTGTGGCGCTGAAAATTTCATTTCTGAAAAAATTTAATTAATTAAAGTTCGAAATTTTTACACTTTTTTGGCAATAACTCTAAATTTTTCTTCCAAATTCTGACGCAATTTTTTCGCCCCGCTCTCCCCTCGTCGCCCCGCGTCCAACGACGTATCGCTCGAGGGTGTAGACCCACCAAAAAACGAAAAAGTTGCTAACCTAACCTAACCTAAGGGACGGGACATAGACGGATTTCTATTGAAATCCACCTAAGCTCTGACAATTCGCATACATTTGGTTGTTCTGCGAATACAAAATTTCTTTAAATTGGTCAATTGTTATAACTATTTTTAAATTTTACTTACCAATACTGCTGGTCGGCTGCTCCCGCTGCTTTTCAGTGCTGTGGCGCTGAAAATTTCATTTCTGAAAAAATTTAATTAATTAAAGTTCGAAATTTTTACACTTTTTTGGCAATAACTCTAAATTTTTCTTCCAAATTCTGACGCAATTTTTTCGCCCCGCTCTCCCCTCGTCGCCCCGCGTCCAACGACGTATCGCTCGAGGGTGTAGACCCACCAAAAAACGAAAAAGTTGCTAACCTAACCTAACCTAAGGGACGGGACATAGACGGATTTCTATTGAAATCCACCTAAGCTCTGACAATTCGCATACATTTGGTTGTTCTGCGAATACAAAATTTCTTTAAATTGGTCAATTGTTATAACTATTTTTAAATTTTACTTACCAATACTGCTGGTCGGCTGCTCCCGCTGCTTTTCAGTGCTGTGGCGCTGAAAATTTCATTTCTGAAAAAATTTAATTAATTAAAGTTCGAAATTTTTACACTTTTTTGGCAATAACTCTAAATTTTTCTTCCAAATTCTGACGCAATTTTTTCGCCCCGCTCTCCCCTCGTCGCCCCGCGTCCAACGACGTATCGCTCGAGGGTGTAGACCCACCAAAAAACGAAAAAGTTGCTAACCTAACCTAACCTAAGGGACGGGACATAGACGGATTTCTATTGAAATCCACCTAAGCTCTGACAATTCGCATACATTTGGTTGTTCTGCGAATACAAAATTTCTTTAAATTGGTCAATTGTTATAACTATTTTTAAATTTTACTTACCAATACTGCTGGTCGGCTGCTCCCGCTGCTTTTCAGTGCTGTGGCGCTGAAAATTTCATTTCTGAAAAAATTTAATTAATTAAAGTTCGAAATTTTTACACTTTTTTGGCAATAACTCTAAATTTTTCTTCCAAATTCTGACGCAATTTTTTCGCCCCGCTCTCCCCTCGTCGCCCCGCGTCCAACGACGTATCGCTCGAGGGTGTAGACCCACCAAAAAACGAAAAAGTTGCTAACCTAACCTAACCTAAGGGACGGGACATAGACGGATTTCTATTGAAATCCACCTAAGCTCTGACAATTCGCATACATTTGGTTGTTCTGCGAATACAAAATTTCTTTAAATTGGTCAATTGTTATAACTATTTTTAAATTTTACTTACCAATACTGCTGGTCGGCTGCTCCCGCTGCTTTTCAGTGCTGTGGCGCTGAAAATTTCATTTCTGAAAAAATTTAATTAATTAAAGTTCGAAATTTTTACACTTTTTTGGCAATAACTCTAAATTTTTCTTCCAAATTCTGACGCAATTTTTTCGCCCCGCTCTCCCCTCGTCGCCCCGCGTCCAACGACGTATCGCTCGAGGGTGTAGACCCACCAAAAAACGAAAAAGTTGCTAACCTAACCTAACCTAAGGGACGGGACATAGACGGATTTCTATTGAAATCCACCTAAGCTCTGACAATTCGCATACATTTGGTTGTTCTGCGAATACAAAATTTCTTTAAATTGGTCAATTGTTATAACTATTTTTAAATTTTACTTACCAATACTGCTGGTCGGCTGCTCCCGCTGCTTTTCAGTGCTGTGGCGCTGAAAATTTCATTTCTGAAAAAATTTAATTCATTAAAGTTCGAAATTTTTACACTTTTTTGGCAATAACTCTAAATTTTTCTTCCAAATTCTGACGCAATTTTTTCGCCCCGCTCTCCCCTCGTCGCCCCGCGTCCAACGACGTATCGCTCGAGGGTGTAGACCCACCAAAAAACGAAAAAGTTGCTAACCTAACCTAACCTAAGGGACGGGACATAGACGGATTTCTATTGAAATCCACCTAAGCTCTGACAATTCGCATACATTTGGTTGTTCTGCGAATACAAAATTTCTTTAAATTGGTCAATTGTTATAACTATTTTTAAATTTTACTTACCAATACTGCTGGTCGGCTGCTCCCGCTGCTTTTCAGTGCTGTGGCGCTGAAAATTTCATTTCTGAAAAAATTTAATTAATTAAAGTTCGAAATTTTTACACTTTTTTGGCAATAACTCTAAATTTTTCTTCCAAATTCTGACGCAATTTTTTCGCCCCGCTCTCCCCTCGTCGCCCCGCGTCCAACGACGTATCGCTCGAGGGTGTAGACCCACCAAAAAACGAAAAAGTTGCTAACCTAACCTAACCTAAGGGACGGGACATAGACGGATTTCTATTGAAATCCACCTAAGCTCTGACAATTCGCATACATTTGGTTGTTCTGCGAATACAAAATTTCTTTAAATTGGTCAATTGTTATAACTATTTTTAAATTTTACTTACCAATACTGCTGGTCGGCTGCTCCCGCTGCTTTTCAGTGCTGTGGCGCTGAAAATTTCATTTCTGAAAAAATTTAATTAATTAAAGTTCGAAATTTTTACACTTTTTTGGCAATAACTCTAAATTTTTCTTCCAAATTCTGACGCAATTTTTTCGCCCCGCTCTCCCCTCGTCGCCCCGCGTCCAACGACGTATCGCTCGAGGGTGTAGACCCACCAAAAAACGAAAAAGTTGCTAACCTAACCTAACCTAAGGGACGGGACATAGACGGATTTCTATTGAAATCCACCTAAGCTCTGACAATTCGCATACATTTGGTTGTTCTGCGAATACAAAATTTCTTTAAATTGGTCAATTGTTATAACTATTTTTAAATTTTACTTACCAATACTGCTGGTCGGCTGCTCCCGCTGCTTTTCAGTGCTGTGGCGCTGAAAATTTCATTTCTGAAAAAATTTAATTAATTAAAGTTCGAAATTTTTACACTTTTTTGGCAATAACTCTAAATTTTTCTTCCAAATTCTGACGCAATTTTTCGCCCCGCTCTCCCCTCGTCGCCCCGCGTCCAACGACGTATCGCTCGAGGGTGTAGACCCACCAAAAAACGAAAAAGTTGCTAACCTAACCTAACCTAAGGGACGGGACATAGACGGATTTCTATTGAAATCCACCTAAGCTCTGACAATTCGCATACATTTGGTTGTTCTGCGAATACAAAATTTCTTTAAATTGGTCAATTGTTATAACTATTTTTAAATTTTACTTACCAATACTGCTGGTCGGCTGCTCCCGCTGCTTTTCAGTGCTGTGGCGCTGAAAATTTCATTTCTGAAAAAATTTAATTAATTAAAGTTCGAAATTTTTACACTTTTTTGGCAATAACTCTAAATTTTTCTTCCAAATTCTGACGCAATTTTTTCGCCCCGCTCTCCCCTCGTCGCCCCGCGTCCAACGACGTATCGCTCGAGGGTGTAGACCCACCAAAAAACGAAAAAGTTGCTAACCTAACCTAACCTAAGGGACGGGACATAGACGGATTTCTATTGAAATCCACCTAAGCTCTGACAATTCGCATACATTTGGTTGTTCTGCGAATACAAAATTTCTTTAAATTGGTCAATTGTTATAACTATTTTTAAATTTTACTTACCAATACTGCTGGTCGGCTGCTCCCGCTGCTTTTCAGTGCTGTGGCGCTGAAAATTTCATTTCTGAAAAAATTTAATTAATTAAAGTTCGAAATTTTTACACTTTTTTGGCAATAACTCTAAATTTTTCTTCCAAATTCTGACGCAATTTTTCGCCCCGCTCTCCCCTCGTCGCCCCGCGTCCAACGACGTATCGCTCGAGGGTGTAGACCCACCAAAAAACGAAAAAGTTGCTAACCTAACCTAACCTAAGGGACGGGACATAGACGGATTTCTATTGAAATCCACCTAAGCTCTGACAATTCGCATACATTTGGTTGTTCTGCGAATACAAAATTTCTTTAAATTGGTCAATTGTTATAACTATTTTTAAATTTTACTTACCAATACTGCTGGTCGGCTGCTCCCGCTGCTTTTCAGTGCTGTGGCGCTGAAAATTTCATTTCTGAAAAAATTTAATTAATTAAAGTTCGAAATTTTTACACTTTTTTGGCAATAACTCTAAATTTTTCTTCCAAATTCTGACGCAATTTTTTCGCCCCGCTCTCCCCTCGTCGCCCCGCGTCCAACGACGTATCGCTCGAGGGTGTAGACCCACCAAAAAACGAAAAAGTTGCTAACCTAACCTAACCTAAGGGACGGGACATAGACGGATTTCTATTGAAATCCACCTAAGCTCTGACAATTCGCATACATTTGGTTGTTCTGCGAATACAAAATTTCTTTAAATTGGTCAATTGTTATAACTATTTTTAAATTTTACTTACCAATACTGCTGGTCGGCTGCTCCCGCTGCTTTTCAGTGCTGTGGCGCTGAAAATTTCATTTCTGAAAAAATTTAATTAATTAAAGTTCGAAATTTTTACACTTTTTTGGCAATAACTCTAAATTTTTCTTCCAAATTCTGACGCAATTTTTTCGCCCCGCTCTCCCCTCGTCGCCCCGCGTCCAACGACGTATCGCTCGAGGGTGTAGACCCACCAAAAAACGAAAAAGTTGCTAACCTAACCTAACCTAAGGGACGGGACATAGACGGATTTCTATTGAAATCCACCTAAGCTCTGACAATTCGCATACATTTGGTTGTTCTGCGAATACAAAATTTCTTTAAATTGGTCAATTGTTATAACTATTTTTAAATTTTACTTACCAATACTGCTGGTCGGCTGCTCCCGCTGCTTTTCAGTGCTGTGGCGCTGAAAATTTCATTTCTGAAAAAATTTAATTAATTAAAGTTCGAAATTTTTACACTTTTTTGGCAATAACTCTAAATTTTTCTTCCAAATTCTGACGCAATTTTTTCGCCCCGCTCTCCCCTCGTCGCCCCGCGTCCAACGACGTATCGCTCGAGGGTGTAGACCCACCAAAAAACGAAAAAGTTGCTAACCTAACCTAACCTAAGGGACGGGACATAGACGGATTTCTATTGAAATCCACCTAAGCTCTGACAATTCGCATACATTTGGTTGTTCTGCGAATAC
>CAJHVG010000057.1:0-12832 GCA_905147325.1 Notodonta dromedarius
GTCCCTTAGGTTAGGTTAGGTTAGCAACTTTTTCGTTTTTTAGTGGGTCTACACCCTCGAGCGATACGTCGTTGGACGCGGGGCGACGAGGGGAGAGCGGGGCGAAAAAATTGCGTCAGAATTTGGAAGAAAAATTTAGAGTTATTGCCAAAAAAGTGTAAAAATTTCGAACTTTAATTAATTATTTTTTTTCAGAAATGAAATTTTCAGCGCCACAGCACTGAAAAGCAGCGGGAGCAGCCGACCAGCAGTATTGGTAAGTAAAATTTAAAAATAGTTATAACAATTGACCAATTTAAAGAAATTTTGTATTCGCAGAACAACCAAATGTATGCGAATTGTCAGAGCTTAGGTGGATTTCAATAGAAATCCGTCTATGTCCCGTCCCTTAGGTTAGGTTAGGTTAGCAACTTTTTCGTTTTTTAGTGGGTCTACACCCTCGAGCGATACGTCGTTGGACGCGGGGCGACGAGGGGAGAGCGGGGCGAAAAAATTGCGTCAGAATTTGGAAGAAAAATTTAGAGTTATTGCCAAAAAAGTGTAAAAATTTCGAACTTTAATTAATTATTTTTTTTTCAGAAATGAAATTTTCAGCGCCACAGCACTGAAAAGCAGCGGGAGCAGCCGACCAGCAGTATTGGTAAGTAAAATTTAAAAATAGTTATAACAATTGACCAATTTAAAGAAATTTTGTATTCGCAGAACAACCAAATGTATGCGAATTGTCAGAGCTTAGGTGGATTTCAATAGAAATCCGTCTATGTCCCGTCCCTTAGGTTAGGTTAGGTTAGCAACTTTTTCGTTTTTTAGTGGGTCTACACCCTCGAGCGATACGTCGTTGGACGCGGGGCGACGAGGGGAGAGCGGGGCGAAAAAATTGCGTCAGAATTTGGAAGAAAAATTTAGAGTTATTGCCAAAAAAGTGTAAAAATTTCGAACTTTAATTAATTATTTTTTTTTCAGAAATGAAATTTTCAGCGCCACAGCACTGAAAAGCAGCGGGAGCAGCCGACCAGCAGTATTGGTAAGTAAAATTTAAAAATAGTTATAACAATTGACCAATTTAAAGAAATTTTGTATTCGCAGAACAACCAAATGTATGCGAATTGTCAGAGCTTAGGTGGATTTCAATAGAAATCCGTCTATGTCCCGTCCCTTAGGTTAGGTTAGGTTAGCAACTTTTTCGTTTTTTAGTGGGTCTACACCCTCGAGCGATACGTCGTTGGACGCGGGGCGACGAGGGGAGAGCGGGGCGAAAAAATTGCGTCAGAATTTGGAAGAAAAATTTAGAGTTATTGCCAAAAAAGTGTAAAAATTTCGAACTTTAATTAATTATTTTTTTTTCAGAAATGAAATTTTCAGCGCCACAGCACTGAAAAGCAGCGGGAGCAGCCGACCAGCAGTATTGGTAAGTAAAATTTAAAAATAGTTATAACAATTGACCAATTTAAAGAAATTTTGTATTCGCAGAACAACCAAATGTATGCGAATTGTCAGAGCTTAGGTGGATTTCAATAGAAATCCGTCTATGTCCCGTCCCTTAGGTTAGGTTAGGTTAGCAACTTTTTCGTTTTTTAGTGGGTCTACACCCTCGAGCGATACGTCGTTGGACGCGGGGCGACGAGGGGAGAGCGGGGCGAAAAAATTGCGTCAGAATTTGGAAGAAAAATTTAGAGTTATTGCCAAAAAAGTGTAAAAATTTCGAACTTTAATTAATTATTTTTTTTTCAGAAATGAAATTTTCAGCGCCACAGCACTGAAAAGCAGCGGGAGCAGCCGACCAGCAGTATTGGTAAGTAAAATTTAAAAATAGTTATAACAATTGACCAATTTAAAGAAATTTTGTATTCGCAGAACAACCAAATGTATGCGAATTGTCAGAGCTTAGGTGGATTTCAATAGAAATCCGTCTATGTCCCGTCCCTTAGGTTAGGTTAGGTTAGCAACTTTTTCGTTTTTTAGTGGGTCTACACCCTCGAGCGATACGTCGTTGGACGCGGGGCGACGAGGGGAGAGCGGGGCGAAAAAATTGCGTCAGAATTTGGAAGAAAAATTTAGAGTTATTGCCAAAAAAGTGTAAAAATTTCGAACTTTAATTAATTATTTTTTTTTCAGAAATGAAATTTTCAGCGCCACAGCACTGAAAAGCAGCGGGAGCAGCCGACCAGCAGTATTGGTAAGTAAAATTTAAAAATAGTTATAACAATTGACCAATTTAAAGAAATTTTGTATTCGCAGAACAACCAAATGTATGCGAATTGTCAGAGCTTAGGTGGATTTCAATAGAAATCCGTCTATGTCCCGTCCCTTAGGTTAGGTTAGGTTAGCAACTTTTTCGTTTTTTAGTGGGTCTACACCCTCGAGCGATACGTCGTTGGACGCGGGGCGACGAGGGGAGAGCGGGGCGAAAAAATTGCGTCAGAATTTGGAAGAAAAATTTAGAGTTATTGCCAAAAAAGTGTAAAAATTTCGAACTTTAATTAATTATTTTTTTTTCAGAAATGAAATTTTCAGCGCCACAGCACTGAAAAGCAGCGGGAGCAGCCGACCAGCAGTATTGGTAAGTAAAATTTAAAAATAGTTATAACAATTGACCAATTTAAAGAAATTTTGTATTCGCAGAACAACCAAATGTATGCGAATTGTCAGAGCTTAGGTGGATTTCAATAGAAATCCGTCTATGTCCCGTCCCTTAGGTTAGGTTAGGTTAGCAACTTTTTCGTTTTTTAGTGGGTCTACACCCTCGAGCGATACGTCGTTGGACGCGGGGCGACGAGGGGAGAGCGGGGCGAAAAAATTGCGTCAGAATTTGGAAGAAAAATTTAGAGTTATTGCCAAAAAAGTGTAAAAATTTCGAACTTTAATTAATTATTTTTTTTTCAGAAATGAAATTTTCAGCGCCACAGCACTGAAAAGCAGCGGGAGCAGCCGACCAGCAGTATTGGTAAGTAAAATTTAAAAATAGTTATAACAATTGACCAATTTAAAGAAATTTTGTATTCGCAGAACAACCAAATGTATGCGAATTGTCAGAGCTTAGGTGGATTTCAATAGAAATCCGTCTATGTCCCGTCCCTTAGGTTAGGTTAGGTTAGCAACTTTTTCGTTTTTTAGTGGGTCTACACCCTCGAGCGATACGTCGTTGGACGCGGGGCGACGAGGGGAGAGCGGGGCGAAAAAATTGCGTCAGAATTTGGAAGAAAAATTTAGAGTTATTGCCAAAAAAGTGTAAAAATTTCGAACTTTAATTAATTATTTTTTTTTCAGAAATGAAATTTTCAGCGCCACAGCACTGAAAAGCAGCGGGAGCAGCCGACCAGCAGTATTGGTAAGTAAAATTTAAAAATAGTTATAACAATTGACCAATTTAAAGAAATTTTGTATTCGCAGAACAACCAAATGTATGCGAATTGTCAGAGCTTAGGTGGATTTCAATAGAAATCCGTCTATGTCCCGTCCCTTAGGTTAGGTTAGGTTAGCAACTTTTTCGTTTTTTAGTGGGTCTACACCCTCGAGCGATACGTCGTTGGACGCGGGGCGACGAGGGGAGAGCGGGGCGAAAAAATTGCGTCAGAATTTGGAAGAAAAATTTAGAGTTATTGCCAAAAAAGTGTAAAAATTTCGAACTTTAATTAATTATTTTTTTTTCAGAAATGAAATTTTCAGCGCCACAGCACTGAAAAGCAGCGGGAGCAGCCGACCAGCAGTATTGGTAAGTAAAATTTAAAAATAGTTATAACAATTGACCAATTTAAAGAAATTTTGTATTCGCAGAACAACCAAATGTATGCGAATTGTCAGAGCTTAGGTGGATTTCAATAGAAATCCGTCTATGTCCCGTCCCTTAGGTTAGGTTAGGTTAGCAACTTTTTCGTTTTTTAGTGGGTCTACACCCTCGAGCGATACGTCGTTGGACGCGGGGCGACGAGGGGAGAGCGGGGCGAAAAAATTGCGTCAGAATTTGGAAGAAAAATTTAGAGTTATTGCCAAAAAAGTGTAAAAATTTCGAACTTTAATTAATTATTTTTTTTTCAGAAATGAAATTTTCAGCGCCACAGCACTGAAAAGCAGCGGGAGCAGCCGACCAGCAGTATTGGTAAGTAAAATTTAAAAATAGTTATAACAATTGACCAATTTAAAGAAATTTTGTATTCGCAGAACAACCAAATGTATGCGAATTGTCAGAGCTTAGGTGGATTTCAATAGAAATCCGTCTATGTCCCGTCCCTTAGGTTAGGTTAGGTTAGCAACTTTTTCGTTTTTTAGTGGGTCTACACCCTCGAGCGATACGTCGTTGGACGCGGGGCGACGAGGGGAGAGCGGGGCGAAAAAATTGCGTCAGAATTTGGAAGAAAAATTTAGAGTTATTGCCAAAAAAGTGTAAAAATTTCGAACTTTAATTAATTATTTTTTTTTCAGAAATGAAATTTTCAGCGCCACAGCACTGAAAAGCAGCGGGAGCAGCCGACCAGCAGTATTGGTAAGTAAAATTTAAAAATAGTTATAACAATTGACCAATTTAAAGAAATTTTGTATTCGCAGAACAACCAAATGTATGCGAATTGTCAGAGCTTAGGTGGATTTCAATAGAAATCCGTCTATGTCCCGTCCCTTAGGTTAGGTTAGGTTAGCAACTTTTTCGTTTTTTAGTGGGTCTACACCCTCGAGCGATACGTCGTTGGACGCGGGGCGACGAGGGGAGAGCGGGGCGAAAAAATTGCGTCAGAATTTGGAAGAAAAATTTAGAGTTATTGCCAAAAAAGTGTAAAAATTTCGAACTTTAATTAATTATTTTTTTTTCAGAAATGAAATTTTCAGCGCCACAGCACTGAAAAGCAGCGGGAGCAGCCGACCAGCAGTATTGGTAAGTAAAATTTAAAAATAGTTATAACAATTGACCAATTTAAAGAAATTTTGTATTCGCAGAACAACCAAATGTATGCGAATTGTCAGAGCTTAGGTGGATTTCAATAGAAATCCGTCTATGTCCCGTCCCTTAGGTTAGGTTAGGTTAGCAACTTTTTCGTTTTTTAGTGGGTCTACACCCTCGAGCGATACGTCGTTGGACGCGGGGCGACGAGGGGAGAGCGGGGCGAAAAAATTGCGTCAGAATTTGGAAGAAAAATTTAGAGTTATTGCCAAAAAAGTGTAAAAATTTCGAACTTTAATTAATTATTTTTTTTTCAGAAATGAAATTTTCAGCGCCACAGCACTGAAAAGCAGCGGGAGCAGCCGACCAGCAGTATTGGTAAGTAAAATTTAAAAATAGTTATAACAATTGACCAATTTAAAGAAATTTTGTATTCGCAGAACAACCAAATGTATGCGAATTGTCAGAGCTTAGGTGGATTTCAATAGAAATCCGTCTATGTCCCGTCCCTTAGGTTAGGTTAGGTTAGCAACTTTTTCGTTTTTTAGTGGGTCTACACCCTCGAGCGATACGTCGTTGGACGCGGGGCGACGAGGGGAGAGCGGGGCGAAAAAATTGCGTCAGAATTTGGAAGAAAAATTTAGAGTTATTGCCAAAAAAGTGTAAAAATTTCGAACTTTAATTAATTATTTTTTTTTCAGAAATGAAATTTTCAGCGCCACAGCACTGAAAAGCAGCGGGAGCAGCCGACCAGCAGTATTGGTAAGTAAAATTTAAAAATAGTTATAACAATTGACCAATTTAAAGAAATTTTGTATTCGCAGAACAACCAAATGTATGCGAATTGTCAGAGCTTAGGTGGATTTCAATAGAAATCCGTCTATGTCCCGTCCCTTAGGTTAGGTTAGGTTAGCAACTTTTTCGTTTTTTAGTGGGTCTACACCCTCGAGCGATACGTCGTTGGACGCGGGGCGACGAGGGGAGAGCGGGGCGAAAAAATTGCGTCAGAATTTGGAAGAAAAATTTAGAGTTATTGCCAAAAAAGTGTAAAAATTTCGAACTTTAATTAATTATTTTTTTTTCAGAAATGAAATTTTCAGCGCCACAGCACTGAAAAGCAGCGGGAGCAGCCGACCAGCAGTATTGGTAAGTAAAATTTAAAAATAGTTATAACAATTGACCAATTTAAAGAAATTTTGTATTCGCAGAACAACCAAATGTATGCGAATTGTCAGAGCTTAGGTGGATTTCAATAGAAATCCGTCTATGTCCCGTCCCTTAGGTTAGGTTAGGTTAGCAACTTTTTCGTTTTTTAGTGGGTCTACACCCTCGAGCGATACGTCGTTGGACGCGGGGCGACGAGGGGAGAGCGGGGCGAAAAAATTGCGTCAGAATTTGGAAGAAAAATTTAGAGTTATTGCCAAAAAAGTGTAAAAATTTCGAACTTTAATTAATTATTTTTTTTTCAGAAATGAAATTTTCAGCGCCACAGCACTGAAAAGCAGCGGGAGCAGCCGACCAGCAGTATTGGTAAGTAAAATTTAAAAATAGTTATAACAATTGACCAATTTAAAGAAATTTTGTATTCGCAGAACAACCAAATGTATGCGAATTGTCAGAGCTTAGGTGGATTTCAATAGAAATCCGTCTATGTCCCGTCCCTTAGGTTAGGTTAGGTTAGCAACTTTTTCGTTTTTTAGTGGGTCTACACCCTCGAGCGATACGTCGTTGGACGCGGGGCGACGAGGGGAGAGCGGGGCGAAAAAATTGCGTCAGAATTTGGAAGAAAAATTTAGAGTTATTGCCAAAAAAGTGTAAAAATTTCGAACTTTAATTAATTATTTTTTTTTCAGAAATGAAATTTTCAGCGCCACAGCACTGAAAAGCAGCGGGAGCAGCCGACCAGCAGTATTGGTAAGTAAAATTTAAAAATAGTTATAACAATTGACCAATTTAAAGAAATTTTGTATTCGCAGAACAACCAAATGTATGCGAATTGTCAGAGCTTAGGTGGATTTCAATAGAAATCCGTCTATGTCCCGTCCCTTAGGTTAGGTTAGGTTAGCAACTTTTTCGTTTTTTAGTGGGTCTACACCCTCGAGCGATACGTCGTTGGACGCGGGGCGACGAGGGGAGAGCGGGGCGAAAAAATTGCGTCAGAATTTGGAAGAAAAATTTAGAGTTATTGCCAAAAAAGTGTAAAAATTTCGAACTTTAATTAATTATTTTTTTTTCAGAAATGAAATTTTCAGCGCCACAGCACTGAAAAGCAGCGGGAGCAGCCGACCAGCAGTATTGGTAAGTAAAATTTAAAAATAGTTATAACAATTGACCAATTTAAAGAAATTTTGTATTCGCAGAACAACCAAATGTATGCGAATTGTCAGAGCTTAGGTGGATTTCAATAGAAATCCGTCTATGTCCCGTCCCTTAGGTTAGGTTAGGTTAGCAACTTTTTCGTTTTTTAGTGGGTCTACACCCTCGAGCGATACGTCGTTGGACGCGGGGCGACGAGGGGAGAGCGGGGCGAAAAAATTGCGTCAGAATTTGGAAGAAAAATTTAGAGTTATTGCCAAAAAAGTGTAAAAATTTCGAACTTTAATTAATTATTTTTTTTTCAGAAATGAAATTTTCAGCGCCACAGCACTGAAAAGCAGCGGGAGCAGCCGACCAGCAGTATTGGTAAGTAAAATTTAAAAATAGTTATAACAATTGACCAATTTAAAGAAATTTTGTATTCGCAGAACAACCAAATGTATGCGAATTGTCAGAGCTTAGGTGGATTTCAATAGAAATCCGTCTATGTCCCGTCCCTTAGGTTAGGTTAGGTTAGCAACTTTTTCGTTTTTTAGTGGGTCTACACCCTCGAGCGATACGTCGTTGGACGCGGGGCGACGAGGGGAGAGCGGGGCGAAAAAATTGCGTCAGAATTTGGAAGAAAAATTTAGAGTTATTGCCAAAAAAGTGTAAAAATTTCGAACTTTAATTAATTATTTTTTTTTCAGAAATGAAATTTTCAGCGCCACAGCACTGAAAAGCAGCGGGAGCAGCCGACCAGCAGTATTGGTAAGTAAAATTTAAAAATAGTTATAACAATTGACCAATTTAAAGAAATTTTGTATTCGCAGAACAACCAAATGTATGCGAATTGTCAGAGCTTAGGTGGATTTCAATAGAAATCCGTCTATGTCCCGTCCCTTAGGTTAGGTTAGGTTAGCAACTTTTTCGTTTTTTAGTGGGTCTACACCCTCGAGCGATACGTCGTTGGACGCGGGGCGACGAGGGGAGAGCGGGGCGAAAAAATTGCGTCAGAATTTGGAAGAAAAATTTAGAGTTATTGCCAAAAAAGTGTAAAAATTTCGAACTTTAATTAATTATTTTTTTTTCAGAAATGAAATTTTCAGCGCCACAGCACTGAAAAGCAGCGGGAGCAGCCGACCAGCAGTATTGGTAAGTAAAATTTAAAAATAGTTATAACAATTGACCAATTTAAAGAAATTTTGTATTCGCAGAACAACCAAATGTATGCGAATTGTCAGAGCTTAGGTGGATTTCAATAGAAATCCGTCTATGTCCCGTCCCTTAGGTTAGGTTAGGTTAGCAACTTTTTCGTTTTTTAGTGGGTCTACACCCTCGAGCGATACGTCGTTGGACGCGGGGCGACGAGGGGAGAGCGGGGCGAAAAAATTGCGTCAGAATTTGGAAGAAAAATTTAGAGTTATTGCCAAAAAAGTGTAAAAATTTCGAACTTTAATTAATTATTTTTTTTTCAGAAATGAAATTTTCAGCGCCACAGCACTGAAAAGCAGCGGGAGCAGCCGACCAGCAGTATTGGTAAGTAAAATTTAAAAATAGTTATAACAATTGACCAATTTAAAGAAATTTTGTATTCGCAGAACAACCAAATGTATGCGAATTGTCAGAGCTTAGGTGGATTTCAATAGAAATCCGTCTATGTCCCGTCCCTTAGGTTAGGTTAGGTTAGCAACTTTTTCGTTTTTTAGTGGGTCTACACCCTCGAGCGATACGTCGTTGGACGCGGGGCGACGAGGGGAGAGCGGGGCGAAAAAATTGCGTCAGAATTTGGAAGAAAAATTTAGAGTTATTGCCAAAAAAGTGTAAAAATTTCGAACTTTAATTAATTATTTTTTTTTCAGAAATGAAATTTTCAGCGCCACAGCACTGAAAAGCAGCGGGAGCAGCCGACCAGCAGTATTGGTAAGTAAAATTTAAAAATAGTTATAACAATTGACCAATTTAAAGAAATTTTGTATTCGCAGAACAACCAAATGTATGCGAATTGTCAGAGCTTAGGTGGATTTCAATAGAAATCCGTCTATGTCCCGTCCCTTAGGTTAGGTTAGGTTAGCAACTTTTTCGTTTTTTAGTGGGTCTACACCCTCGAGCGATACGTCGTTGGACGCGGGGCGACGAGGGGAGAGCGGGGCGAAAAAATTGCGTCAGAATTTGGAAGAAAAATTTAGAGTTATTGCCAAAAAAGTGTAAAAATTTCGAACTTTAATTAATTATTTTTTTTTCAGAAATGAAATTTTCAGCGCCACAGCACTGAAAAGCAGCGGGAGCAGCCGACCAGCAGTATTGGTAAGTAAAATTTAAAAATAGTTATAACAATTGACCAATTTAAAGAAATTTTGTATTCGCAGAACAACCAAATGTATGCGAATTGTCAGAGCTTAGGTGGATTTCAATAGAAATCCGTCTATGTCCCGTCCCTTAGGTTAGGTTAGGTTAGCAACTTTTTCGTTTTTTAGTGGGTCTACACCCTCGAGCGATACGTCGTTGGACGCGGGGCGACGAGGGGAGAGCGGGGCGAAAAAATTGCGTCAGAATTTGGAAGAAAAATTTAGAGTTATTGCCAAAAAAGTGTAAAAATTTCGAACTTTAATTAATTATTTTTTTTTCAGAAATGAAATTTTCAGCGCCACAGCACTGAAAAGCAGCGGGAGCAGCCGACCAGCAGTATTGGTAAGTAAAATTTAAAAATAGTTATAACAATTGACCAATTTAAAGAAATTTTGTATTCGCAGAACAACCAAATGTATGCGAATTGTCAGAGCTTAGGTGGATTTCAATAGAAATCCGTCTATGTCCCGTCCCTTAGGTTAGGTTAGGTTAGCAACTTTTTCGTTTTTTAGTGGGTCTACACCCTCGAGCGATACGTCGTTGGACGCGGGGCGACGAGGGGAGAGCGGGGCGAAAAAATTGCGTCAGAATTTGGAAGAAAAATTTAGAGTTATTGCCAAAAAAGTGTAAAAATTTCGAACTTTAATTAATTATTTTTTTTTCAGAAATGAAATTTTCAGCGCCACAGCACTGAAAAGCAGCGGGAGCAGCCGACCAGCAGTATTGGTAAGTAAAATTTAAAAATAGTTATAACAATTGACCAATTTAAAGAAATTTTGTATTCGCAGAACAACCAAATGTATGCGAATTGTCAGAGCTTAGGTGGATTTCAATAGAAATCCGTCTATGTCCCGTCCCTTAGGTTAGGTTAGGTTAGCAACTTTTTCGTTTTTTAGTGGGTCTACACCCTCGAGCGATACGTCGTTGGACGCGGGGCGACGAGGGGAGAGCGGGGCGAAAAAATTGCGTCAGAATTTGGAAGAAAAATTTAGAGTTATTGCCAAAAAAGTGTAAAAATTTCGAACTTTAATTAATTATTTTTTTTTCAGAAATGAAATTTTCAGCGCCACAGCACTGAAAAGCAGCGGGAGCAGCCGACCAGCAGTATTGGTAAGTAAAATTTAAAAATAGTTATAACAATTGACCAATTTAAAGAAATTTTGTATTCGCAGAACAACCAAATGTATGCGAATTGTCAGAGCTTAGGTGGATTTCAATAGAAATCCGTCTATGTCCCGTCCCTTAGGTTAGGTTAGGTTAGCAACTTTTTCGTTTTTTAGTGGGTCTACACCCTCGAGCGATACGTCGTTGGACGCGGGGCGACGAGGGGAGAGCGGGGCGAAAAAATTGCGTCAGAATTTGGAAGAAAAATTTAGAGTTATTGCCAAAAAAGTGTAAAAATTTCGAACTTTAATTAATTATTTTTTTTTCAGAAATGAAATTTTCAGCGCCACAGCACTGAAAAGCAGCGGGAGCAGCCGACCAGCAGTATTGGTAAGTAAAATTTAAAAATAGTTATAACAATTGACCAATTTAAAGAAATTTTGTATTCGCAGAACAACCAAATGTATGCGAATTGTCAGAGCTTAGGTGGATTTCAATAGAAATCCGTCTATGTCCCGTCCCTTAGGTTAGGTTAGGTTAGCAACTTTTTCGTTTTTTAGTGGGTCTACACCCTCGAGCGATACGTCGTTGGACGCGGGGCGACGAGGGGAGAGCGGGGCGAAAAAATTGCGTCAGAATTTGGAAGAAAAATTTAGAGTTATTGCCAAAAAAGTGTAAAAATTTCGAACTTTAATTAATTATTTTTTTTTCAGAAATGAAATTTTCAGCGCCACAGCACTGAAAAGCAGCGGGAGCAGCCGACCAGCAGTATTGGTAAGTAAAATTTAAAAATAGTTATAACAATTGACCAATTTAAAGAAATTTTGTATTCGCAGAACAACCAAATGTATGCGAATTGTCAGAGCTTAGGTGGATTTCAATAGAAATCCGTCTATGTCCCGTCCCTTAGGTTAGGTTAGGTTAGCAACTTTTTCGTTTTTTAGTGGGTCTACACCCTCGAGCGATACGTCGTTGGACGCGGGGCGACGAGGGGAGAGCGGGGCGAAAAAATTGCGTCAGAATTTGGAAGAAAAATTTAGAGTTATTGCCAAAAAAGTGTAAAAATTTCGAACTTTAATTAATTATTTTTTTTTCAGAAATGAAATTTTCAGCGCCACAGCACTGAAAAGCAGCGGGAGCAGCCGACCAGCAGTATTGGTAAGTAAAATTTAAAAATAGTTATAACAATTGACCAATTTAAAGAAATTTTGTATTCGCAGAACAACCAAATGTATGCGAATTGTCAGAGCTTAGGTGGATTTCAATAGAAATCCGTCTATGTCCCGTCCCTTAGGTTAGGTTAGGTTAGCAACTTTTTCGTTTTTTAGTGGGTCTACACCCTCGAGCGATACGTCGTTGGACGCGGGGCGACGAGGGGAGAGCGGGGCGAAAAAATTGCGTCAGAATTTGGAAGAAAAATTTAGAGTTATTGCCAAAAAAGTGTAAAAATTTCGAACTTTAATTAATTATTTTTTTTTCAGAAATGAAATTTTCAGCGCCACAGCACTGAAAAGCAGCGGGAGCAGCCGACCAGCAGTATTGGTAAGTAAAATTTAAAAATAGTTATAACAATTGACCAATTTAAAGAAATTTTGTATTCGCAGAACAACCAAATGTATGCGAATTGTCAGAGCTTAGGTGGATTTCAATAGAAATCCGTCTATGTCCCGTCCCTTAGGTTAGGTTAGGTTAGCAACTTTTTCGTTTTTTAGTGGGTCTACACCCTCGAGCGATACGTCGTTGGACGCGGGGCGACGAGGGGAGAGCGGGGCGAAAAAATTGCGTCAGAATTTGGAAGAAAAATTTAGAGTTATTGCCAAAAAAGTGTAAAAATTTCGAACTTTAATTAATTATTTTTTTTTCAGAAATGAAATTTTCAGCGCCACAGCACTGAAAAGCAGCGGGAGCAGCCGACCAGCAGTATTGGTAAGTAAAATTTAAAAATAGTTATAACAATTGACCAATTTAAAGAAATTTTGTATTCGCAGAACAACCAAATGTATGCGAATTGTCAGAGCTTAGGTGGATTTCAATAGAAATCCGTCTATGTCCCGTCCCTTAGGTTAGGTTAGGTTAGCAACTTTTTCGTTTTTTAGTGGGTCTACACCCTCGAGCGATACGTCGTTGGACGCGGGGCGACGAGGGGAGAGCGGGGCGAAAAAATTGCGTCAGAATTTGGAAGAAAAATTTAGAGTTATTGCCAAAAAAGTGTAA
>CAJHVG010000058.1:0-5000 GCA_905147325.1 Notodonta dromedarius
AAACAAAGGATGTGGTGGGGGTGGGTGGTACTTTTTTGAAGCTACTCTCTCGAGCGACACCTCGTCGGAAGCGGGGCGTCGCTGGCGATGCTATAGGATGAAAATTAGCCAAAAGTTAGGTTCAAAATTGTTGAGGGGGGGGAAAAAACTGAAAATTTTCGATAAATTGGCGACTTTTGTTTTAGAAAATTGAAAATCTAGGTGACCTAGATAGCGGACACCGTCAGGAAGACCACCAGGGACCTCCCCAGCGAGTTAGGTAGTTATCGGTGAATTAGGTACTGAGTTATTAGACTTTGAAATTCCAGAAACTAAAATTCGACCGACGACGGCGACAAAATAGGTAAGTAGTATGTTCAAGAAAAGCGAAATTATGGATGGAACCAACAACGCAGACCCTGGGGACCTTCCCACCAGGTATGACGGCTATCAGATGAACTGATAGACGATTATCGAGTTGTTTGTTTGCAGAAATTAACTTTTTTCGACAAATTTAGGTAAGTAGTATGTTCAAGAAAAGCGAAATTATGGATGGAACCAACAACGCAGACCCTGGGGACCTTCCCACCAGGTATGACGGTTATCAGATGAACTGATTATCGAGTTATTTGTTTGCAGAAATTAACTTTTTTATTCTGAAAATTAACACGAAAAATATACCAAAATTTGGGAAAGATAGGTACGTTGATTAGGAACGATGTTATCACAATGAATGTTCAAACGACAATAGCGAATGTATTGCGCGCGGTCCGCGCTTATATAGGTAAAACTTTTCGTCGAGACAAAGGAACAAAGGATGTGGTGTGGTGGGGGTGGCTGGGTGGTACTTGTTTGCCGCAGAGACAAAGGAACAAAGAAAACAAAGGATGTGGTGGGGGTGGGTGGTACTTTTTTGAAGCTACTCTCTCGAGCGACACCTCGTCGGAAGCGGGGCGTCGCTGGCGATGCTATAGGATGAAAATTAGCCAAAAGTTAGGTTCAAAATTGTTGAGGGGGGGGAAAAAACTGAAAATTTTCGATAAATTGGCGACTTTTGTTTTAGAAAATTGAAAATCTAGGTGACCTAGATAGCGGACACCGTCAGGAAGACCACCAGGGACCTCCCCAGCGAGTTAGGTAGTTATCGGTGAATTAGGTACTGAGTTATTAGACTTTGAAATTCCAGAAACTAAAATTCGACCGACGACGGCGACAAAATAGGTAAGTAGTATGTTCAAGAAAAGCGAAATTATGGATGGAACCAACAACGCAGACCCTGGGGACCTTCCCACCAGGTATGACGGCTATCAGATGAACTGATAGACGATTATCGAGTTGTTTGTTTGCAGAAATTAACTTTTTTCGACAAATTTAGGTAAGTAGTATGTTCAAGAAAAGCGAAATTATGGATGGAACCAACAACGCAGACCCTGGGGACCTTCCCACCAGGTATGACGGTTATCAGATGAACTGATTATCGAGTTATTTGTTTGCAGAAATTAACTTTTTTATTCTGAAAATTAACACGAAAAATATACCAAAATTTGGGAAAGATAGGTACGTTGATTAGGAACGATGTTATCACAATGAATGTTCAAACGACAATAGCGAATGTATTGCGCGCGGTCCGCGCTTATATAGGTAAAACTTTTCGTCGAGACAAAGGAACAAAGGATGTGGTGTGGTGGGGGTGGCTGGGTGGTACTTGTTTGCCGCAGAGACAAAGGAACAAAGAAAACAAAGGATGTGGTGGGGGTGGGTGGTACTTTTTTGAAGCTACTCTCTCGAGCGACACCTCGTCGGAAGCGGGGCGTCGCTGGCGATGCTATAGGATGAAAATTAGCCAAAAGTTAGGTTCAAAATTGTTGAGGGGGGGGAAAAAACTGAAAATTTTCGATAAATTGGCGACTTTTGTTTTAGAAAATTGAAAATCTAGGTGACCTAGATAGCGGACACCGTCAGGAAGACCACCAGGGACCTCCCCAGCGAGTTAGGTAGTTATCGGTGAATTAGGTACTGAGTTATTAGACTTTGAAATTCCAGAAACTAAAATTCGACCGACGACGGCGACAAAATAGGTAAGTAGTATGTTCAAGAAAAGCGAAATTATGGATGGAACCAACAACGCAGACCCTGGGGACCTTCCCACCAGGTATGACGGCTATCAGATGAACTGATAGACGATTATCGAGTTGTTTGTTTGCAGAAATTAACTTTTTTCGACAAATTTAGGTAAGTAGTATGTTCAAGAAAAGCGAAATTATGGATGGAACCAACAACGCAGACCCTGGGGACCTTCCCACCAGGTATGACGGTTATCAGATGAACTGATTATCGAGTTATTTGTTTGCAGAAATTAACTTTTTTATTCTGAAAATTAACACGAAAAATATACCAAAATTTGGGAAAGATAGGTACGTTGATTAGGAACGATGTTATCACAATGAATGTTCAAACGACAATAGCGAATGTATTGCGCGCGGTCCGCGCTTATATAGGTAAAACTTTTCGTCGAGACAAAGGAACAAAGGATGTGGTGTGGTGGGGGTGGCTGGGTGGTACTTGTTTGCCGCAGAGACAAAGGAACAAAGAAAACAAAGGATGTGGTGGGGGTGGGTGGTACTTTTTTGAAGCTACTCTCTCGAGCGACACCTCGTCGGAAGCGGGGCGTCGCTGGCGATGCTATAGGATGAAAATTAGCCAAAAGTTAGGTTCAAAATTGTTGAGGGGGGGAAAAAACTGAAAATTTTCGATAAATTGGCGACTTTTGTTTTAGAAAATTGAAAATCTAGGTGACCTAGATAGCGGACACCGTCAGGAAGACCACCAGGGACCTCCCCAGCGAGTTAGGTAGTTATCGGTGAATTAGGTACTGAGTTATTAGACTTTGAAATTCCAGAAACTAAAATTCGACCGACGACGGCGACAAAATAGGTAAGTAGTATGTTCAAGAAAAGCGAAATTATGGATGGAACCAACAACGCAGACCCTGGGGACCTTCCCACCAGGTATGACGGCTATCAGATGAACTGATAGACGATTATCGAGTTGTTTGTTTGCAGAAATTAACTTTTTTCGACAAATTTAGGTAAGTAGTATGTTCAAGAAAAGCGAAATTATGGATGGAACCAACAACGCAGACCCTGGGGACCTTCCCACCAGGTATGACGGTTATCAGATGAACTGATTATCGAGTTATTTGTTTGCAGAAATTAACTTTTTTATTCTGAAAATTAACACGAAAAATATACCAAAATTTGGGAAAGATAGGTACGTTGATTAGGAACGATGTTATCACAATGAATGTTCAAACGACAATAGCGAATGTATTGCGCGCGGTCCGCGCTTATATAGGTAAAACTTTTCGTCGAGACAAAGGAACAAAGGATGTGGTGTGGTGGGGGTGGCTGGGTGGTACTTGTTTGCCGCAGAGACAAAGGAACAAAGAAAACAAAGGATGTGGTGGGGGTGGGTGGTACTTTTTTGAAGCTACTCTCTCGAGCGACACCTCGTCGGAAGCGGGGCGTCGCTGGCGATGCTATAGGATGAAAATTAGCCAAAAGTTAGGTTCAAAATTGTTGAGGGGGGGGAAAAAACTGAAAATTTTCGATAAATTGGCGACTTTTGTTTTAGAAAATTGAAAATCTAGGTGACCTAGATAGCGGACACCGTCAGGAAGACCACCAGGGACCTCCCCAGCGAGTTAGGTAGTTATCGGTGAATTAGGTACTGAGTTATTAGACTTTGAAATTCCAGAAACTAAAATTCGACCGACGACGGCGACAAAATAGGTAAGTAGTATGTTCAAGAAAAGCGAAATTATGGATGGAACCAACAACGCAGACCCTGGGGACCTTCCCACCAGGTATGACGGCTATCAGATGAACTGATAGACGATTATCGAGTTGTTTGTTTGCAGAAATTAACTTTTTTCGACAAATTTAGGTAAGTAGTATGTTCAAGAAAAGCGAAATTATGGATGGAACCAACAACGCAGACCCTGGGGACCTTCCCACCAGGTATGACGGTTATCAGATGAACTGATTATCGAGTTATTTGTTTGCAGAAATTAACTTTTTTATTCTGAAAATTAACACGAAAAATATACCAAAATTTGGGAAAGATAGGTACGTTGATTAGGAACGATGTTATCACAATGAATGTTCAAACGACAATAGCGAATGTATTGCGCGCGGTCCGCGCTTATATAGGTAAAACTTTTCGTCGAGACAAAGGAACAAAGGATGTGGTGTGGTGGGGGTGGCTGGGTGGTACTTGTTTGCCGCAGAGACAAAGGAACAAAGAAAACAAAGGATGTGGTGGGGGTGGGTGGTACTTTTTTGAAGCTACTCTCTCGAGCGACACCTCGTCGGAAGCGGGGCGTCGCTGGCGATGCTATAGGATGAAAATTAGCCAAAAGTTAGGTTCAAAATTGTTGAGGGGGGGGAAAAAACTGAAAATTTTCGATAAATTGGCGACTTTTGTTTTAGAAAATTGAAAATCTAGGTGACCTAGATAGCGGACACCGTCAGGAAGACCACCAGGGACCTCCCCAGCGAGTTAGGTAGTTATCGGTGAATTAGGTACTGAGTTATTAGACTTTGAAATTCCAGAAACTAAAATTCGACCGACGACGGCGACAAAATAGGTAAGTAGTATGTTCAAGAAAAGCGAAATTATGGATGGAACCAACAACGCAGACCCTGGGGACCTTCCCACCAGGTATGACGGCTATCAGATGAACTGATAGACGATTATCGAGTTGTTTGTTTGCAGAAATTAACTTTTTTCGACAAATTTAGGTAAGTAGTATGTTCAAGAAAAGCGAAATTATGGATGGAACCAACAACGCAGACCCTGGGGACCTTCCCACCAGGTATGACGGTTATCAGATGAACTGATTATCGAGTTATTTGTTTGCAGAAATTAACTTTTTTATTCTGAAAATTAACACGAAAAATATACCAAAATTTGGGAAAGATAGGTACGTTGATTAGGAACGATGTTATCACAATGAATGT
>CAJHVG010000058.1:10000-12193 GCA_905147325.1 Notodonta dromedarius
TGCTGTATCGCGCAAAGTTCCGCCTGGAAGACCGTACAGTAGTTACTGAGTTTGATTTTGCGCGTGGCTTTTTCTTCACCTCCTCTCCAGTAGGTGTATGCGGCACCGACTTTACCTTCTATTTTGCTCCCATCTGTATAGATGAGGTCATCGCAAAGGCGATGGATCTGGTGTGTGTCGGGCTGCATGGTTCCGATGGATTCGAACTTGATCAGTGGGTCCTGTCCGGGGTGAGGCGCGTGGAGGAAGCAGACTTTTTGTTCCACTGTACAGTCTCTGCCTTCAAGTGGTTTTCCTCTCTTGTGTTCATATAGCTGTGCAGCTTCTTTTATACGCAGGTCAAGTGGGAGCAAACCTGAAAGTAGAAGTGCAGCGTGCAGTGATACCGTTCGGTAAGATTTGCAGATCTTCTGCGCAAAACCTCGCTGAACGGCACTTAGCTGCTTCTGCACTCCCACCTTGTCAGTGGCGTGGGCCCACACACTGGATGCGTACAGTGCTACCGGTTCGACTACCGCGGTGTAGATCGTCCTGACCACTTCGGGGTTCAGACCCCACTCGATTTTTGCGGTTTTGGCGAGCCGCTTGTATAGGTTGGTGACCTTGCGACAGACGTTGGACACGTGGGTGTTATATGTCAACTTCTTGTCTATCGTAAGGCCCAGCAGCTTCACCTCGTCAACGAAGCGAATCATTTCCCCCGCCATGTGCACGGGAGGAGTATCAAACTTTAACTTTTTTGTCACCAGCATTGCATTGGTTTTGTGTGCTGCGAATTTGAGTTTGTTTTCGATACCCCACTCGTGCACACGCGCGAGGATCTGGCTCGCATGCTGCGCGATGGTCGGTCCGGAGTGCCCGGAGAAGATCAGGACGACGTCATCCGCGAACGCCTGGCAATGTACTCCCCTTTGCTCGAGATCCTCTAGTAGAGGATCCAGTAAGAGGTTCCACAGTGTAGGACCGCTTATCGAGCCCTGTACGCATCCTTTCTCTGGTGTTCTTGTGTGTGTTTTCCCGGCGTAGTGCACAACTACTTTACGGTCCTCAAAGTAATTCCCTATCAATTTCTTGAGGTTGGTGGGACACTTCTTGTTTTGTAATTGGCACTTGATCGCCGGCCACCAGGCGTTGTCGAATGCACCTTCGATGTCGAGTGAGACCATCATCGAGATCTTTTTAGCTTCGAGGTTTCCCCTGATGTGCTGCATGAGGTCATATAGGGCGTCTTCTGTGGAGCGTTGCGGAACAAAGCCGTACTGTCTAGGGTTTGTCTTGGGTAAAATGTGCCATCTGACTCGTCGGATCATCATTTTTTCGAGAATTTTGCCCAATATCGACAGTAGTCCGATGGGTCGGTACGACTTTGGTCCGCTGTAATCCGCTCGCCCTGGTTTCCTCAGCACCACAACAGCTGCCTCCTTCCAGGCGATGGGGAAAGCACGCTAGTGTAAGACATTTGTTGGCGATTTCCAGGAAGACAGGACTGGCAGTGCCTATGGCCCTCTGACAGATGTCCGCTGTGAAACCGTCTGGTCCTGGGGCCTTTTTGGGGTGGAAGCTGGCTAGTGTTCGCTCTAGTTCGGCCATTGTGAATGGAGGGTCTGCGGGGGCTACTGGCTGGCCAGTATCATCGTTTTTCGGCTTGGGATCTTATAGATTTGTGGATATTATTATCCACTCCTCTATCATCTTTAGGGAAAAATGTGGCAGCCAGTAGCTCCGCAGATCTCTCAGGGCCTAGAACTGTTCCAGCGTCAACTAGCAATTGGTCCTCTTTCTTTCCAGACGATTTTTGGATTATTCTGTAGATTCCGTCCCACAGGCTCTCCCTGTCCCTGTCTTCCACAGAAGTCCTTCCAACTTCTTGTCTGTGCTTTTTCTACCTCAATCTCATATTCTCTTTTTCTTTTCAGGTACTCTTCGACTACGTGCTGACGTCTGGGTGGAGCCGCGTTTCGTATCCTTCGCTTCAACGTGCTAACTTCGTGCTTCAGACTGCCCAGTTCTTCTGTCCACCAAGGTAAGTGTTTTTTGTTTTTCCCTTCTTTTTTCCTAGGTATTGTGCTGTTGCATGTTTCTTTTATGCTGTTTATGTACTTTTCTACTACTGTTTCTAGTTCTTCTTTATTTTGTATCTTTTGTATGTCTTTTACTGTGATGTTGTTTGTTCTCAATGTTTGTTCTAGTACC
>CAJHVG010000059.1:0-12167 GCA_905147325.1 Notodonta dromedarius
GTGGCGCTGAAAATTTCATTTCTGAAAAAATTTAATTAATTAAAGTTCGAAATTTTTACACTTTTTTGGCAATAACTCTAAATTTTTCTTCCAAATTCTGACGCAATTTTTTCGCCCCGCTCTCCCCTCGTCGCCCCGCGTCCAACGACGTATCGCTCGAGGGTGTAGACCCACCAAAAAACGAAAAAGTTGCTAACCTAACCTAACCTAAGGGACGGGACATAGACGGATTTCTATTGAAATCCACCTAAGCTCTGACAATTCGCATACATTTGGTTGTTCTGCGAATACAAAATTTCTTTAAATTGGTCAATTGTTATAACTAATTTTAAATTTTACTTACCAATACTGCTGGTCGGCTGCTCCCGCTGCTTTTCAGTGCTGTGGCGCTGAAAATTTCATTTCTGAAAAAATTTAATTAATTAAAGTTCGAAATTTTTACACTTTTTTGGCAATAACTCTAAATTTTTCTTCCAAATTCTGACGCAATTTTTTCGCCCCGCTCTCCCCTCGTCGCCCCGCGTCCAACGACGTATCGCTCGAGGGTGTAGACCCACCAAAAAACGAAAAAGTTGCTAACCTAACCTAACCTAAGGGACGGGACATAGACGGATTTCTATTGAAATCCACCTAAGCTCTGACAATTCGCATACATTTGGTTGTTCTGCGAATACAAAATTTCTTTAAATTGGTCAATTGTTATAACTAATTTTAAATTTTACTTACCAATACTGCTGGTCGGCTGCTCCCGCTGCTTTTCAGTGCTGTGGCGCTGAAAATTTCATTTCTGAAAAAATTTAATTAATTAAAGTTCGAAATTTTTACACTTTTTTGGCAATAACTCTAAATTTTTCTTCCAAATTCTGACGCAATTTTTTCGCCCCGCTCTCCCCTCGTCGCCCCGCGTCCAACGACGTATCGCTCGAGGGTGTAGACCCACCAAAAAACGAAAAAGTTGCTAACCTAACCTAACCTAAGGGACGGGACATAGACGGATTTCTATTGAAATCCACCTAAGCTCTGACAATTCGCATACATTTGGTTGTTCTGCGAATACAAAATTTCTTTAAATTGGTCAATTGTTATAACTAATTTTAAATTTTACTTACCAATACTGCTGGTCGGCTGCTCCCGCTGCTTTTCAGTGCTGTGGCGCTGAAAATTTCATTTCTGAAAAAATTTAATTAATTAAAGTTCGAAATTTTTACACTTTTTTGGCAATAACTCTAAATTTTTCTTCCAAATTCTGACGCAATTTTTTCGCCCCGCTCTCCCCTCGTCGCCCCGCGTCCAACGACGTATCGCTCGAGGGTGTAGACCCACCAAAAAACGAAAAAGTTGCTAACCTAACCTAACCTAAGGGACGGGACATAGACGGATTTCTATTGAAATCCACCTAAGCTCTGACAATTCGCATACATTTGGTTGTTCTGCGAATACAAAATTTCTTTAAATTGGTCAATTGTTATAACTAATTTTAAATTTTACTTACCAATACTGCTGGTCGGCTGCTCCCGCTGCTTTTCAGTGCTGTGGCGCTGAAAATTTCATTTCTGAAAAAATTTAATTAATTAAAGTTCGAAATTTTTACACTTTTTTGGCAATAACTCTAAATTTTTCTTCCAAATTCTGACGCAATTTTTTCGCCCCGCTCTCCCCTCGTCGCCCCGCGTCCAACGACGTATCGCTCGAGGGTGTAGACCCACCAAAAAACGAAAAAGTTGCTAACCTAACCTAACCTAAGGGACGGGACATAGACGGATTTCTATTGAAATCCACCTAAGCTCTGACAATTCGCATACATTTGGTTGTTCTGCGAATACAAAATTTCTTTAAATTGGTCAATTGTTATAACTAATTTTAAATTTTACTTACCAATACTGCTGGTCGGCTGCTCCCGCTGCTTTTCAGTGCTGTGGCGCTGAAAATTTCATTTCTGAAAAAATTTAATTAATTAAAGTTCGAAATTTTTACACTTTTTTGGCAATAACTCTAAATTTTTCTTCCAAATTCTGACGCAATTTTTTCGCCCCGCTCTCCCCTCGTCGCCCCGCGTCCAACGACGTATCGCTCGAGGGTGTAGACCCACCAAAAAACGAAAAAGTTGCTAACCTAACCTAACCTAAGGGACGGGACATAGACGGATTTCTATTGAAATCCACCTAAGCTCTGACAATTCGCATACATTTGGTTGTTCTGCGAATACAAAATTTCTTTAAATTGGTCAATTGTTATAACTAATTTTAAATTTTACTTACCAATACTGCTGGTCGGCTGCTCCCGCTGCTTTTCAGTGCTGTGGCGCTGAAAATTTCATTTCTGAAAAAATTTAATTAATTAAAGTTCGAAATTTTTACACTTTTTTGGCAATAACTCTAAATTTTTCTTCCAAATTCTGACGCAATTTTTTCGCCCCGCTCTCCCCTCGTCGCCCCGCGTCCAACGACGTATCGCTCGAGGGTGTAGACCCACCAAAAAACGAAAAAGTTGCTAACCTAACCTAACCTAAGGGACGGGACATAGACGGATTTCTATTGAAATCCACCTAAGCTCTGACAATTCGCATACATTTGGTTGTTCTGCGAATACAAAATTTCTTTAAATTGGTCAATTGTTATAACTAATTTTAAATTTTACTTACCAATACTGCTGGTCGGCTGCTCCCGCTGCTTTTCAGTGCTGTGGCGCTGAAAATTTCATTTCTGAAAAAATTTAATTAATTAAAGTTCGAAATTTTTACACTTTTTTGGCAATAACTCTAAATTTTTCTTCCAAATTCTGACGCAATTTTTTCGCCCCGCTCTCCCCTCGTCGCCCCGCGTCCAACGACGTATCGCTCGAGGGTGTAGACCCACCAAAAAACGAAAAAGTTGCTAACCTAACCTAACCTAAGGGACGGGACATAGACGGATTTCTATTGAAATCCACCTAAGCTCTGACAATTCGCATACATTTGGTTGTTCTGCGAATACAAAATTTCTTTAAATTGGTCAATTGTTATAACTAATTTTAAATTTTACTTACCAATACTGCTGGTCGGCTGCTCCCGCTGCTTTTCAGTGCTGTGGCGCTGAAAATTTCATTTCTGAAAAAATTTAATTAATTAAAGTTCGAAATTTTTACACTTTTTTGGCAATAACTCTAAATTTTTCTTCCAAATTCTGACGCAATTTTTTCGCCCCGCTCTCCCCTCGTCGCCCCGCGTCCAACGACGTATCGCTCGAGGGTGTAGACCCACCAAAAAACGAAAAAGTTGCTAACCTAACCTAACCTAAGGGACGGGACATAGACGGATTTCTATTGAAATCCACCTAAGCTCTGACAATTCGCATACATTTGGTTGTTCTGCGAATACAAAATTTCTTTAAATTGGTCAATTGTTATAACTAATTTTAAATTTTACTTACCAATACTGCTGGTCGGCTGCTCCCGCTGCTTTTCAGTGCTGTGGCGCTGAAAATTTCATTTCTGAAAAAATTTAATTAATTAAAGTTCGAAATTTTTACACTTTTTTGGCAATAACTCTAAATTTTTCTTCCAAATTCTGACGCAATTTTTTCGCCCCGCTCTCCCCTCGTCGCCCCGCGTCCAACGACGTATCGCTCGAGGGTGTAGACCCACCAAAAAACGAAAAAGTTGCTAACCTAACCTAACCTAAGGGACGGGACATAGACGGATTTCTATTGAAATCCACCTAAGCTCTGACAATTCGCATACATTTGGTTGTTCTGCGAATACAAAATTTCTTTAAATTGGTCAATTGTTATAACTAATTTTAAATTTTACTTACCAATACTGCTGGTCGGCTGCTCCCGCTGCTTTTCAGTGCTGTGGCGCTGAAAATTTCATTTCTGAAAAAATTTAATTAATTAAAGTTCGAAATTTTTACACTTTTTTGGCAATAACTCTAAATTTTTCTTCCAAATTCTGACGCAATTTTTTCGCCCCGCTCTCCCCTCGTCGCCCCGCGTCCAACGACGTATCGCTCGAGGGTGTAGACCCACCAAAAAACGAAAAAGTTGCTAACCTAACCTAACCTAAGGGACGGGACATAGACGGATTTCTATTGAAATCCACCTAAGCTCTGACAATTCGCATACATTTGGTTGTTCTGCGAATACAAAATTTCTTTAAATTGGTCAATTGTTATAACTAATTTTAAATTTTACTTACCAATACTGCTGGTCGGCTGCTCCCGCTGCTTTTCAGTGCTGTGGCGCTGAAAATTTCATTTCTGAAAAAAATTAATTAATTAAAGTTCGAAATTTTTACACTTTTTTGGCAATAACTCTAAATTTTTCTTCCAAATTCTGACGCAATTTTTTCGCCCCGCTCTCCCCTCGTCGCCCCGCGTCCAACGACGTATCGCTCGAGGGTGTAGACCCACCAAAAAACGAAAAAGTTGCTAACCTAACCTAACCTAAGGGACGGGACATAGACGGATTTCTATTGAAATCCACCTAAGCTCTGACAATTCGCATACATTTGGTTGTTCTGCGAATACAAAATTTCTTTAAATTGGTCAATTGTTATAACTAATTTTAAATTTTACTTACCAATACTGCTGGTCGGCTGCTCCCGCTGCTTTTCAGTGCTGTGGCGCTGAAAATTTCATTTCTGAAAAAATTTAATTAATTAAAGTTCGAAATTTTTACACTTTTTTGGCAATAACTCTAAATTTTTCTTCCAAATTCTGACGCAATTTTTTCGCCCCGCTCTCCCCTCGTCGCCCCGCGTCCAACGACGTATCGCTCGAGGGTGTAGACCCACCAAAAAACGAAAAAGTTGCTAACCTAACCTAACCTAAGGGACGGGACATAGACGGATTTCTATTGAAATCCACCTAAGCTCTGACAATTCGCATACATTTGGTTGTTCTGCGAATACAAAATTTCTTTAAATTGGTCAATTGTTATAACTAATTTTAAATTTTACTTACCAATACTGCTGGTCGGCTGCTCCCGCTGCTTTTCAGTGCTGTGGCGCTGAAAATTTCATTTCTGAAAAAATTTAATTAATTAAAGTTCGAAATTTTTACACTTTTTTGGCAATAACTCTAAATTTTTCTTCCAAATTCTGACGCAATTTTTTCGCCCCGCTCTCCCCTCGTCGCCCCGCGTCCAACGACGTATCGCTCGAGGGTGTAGACCCACCAAAAAACGAAAAAGTTGCTAACCTAACCTAACCTAAGGGACGGGACATAGACGGATTTCTATTGAAATCCACCTAAGCTCTGACAATTCGCATACATTTGGTTGTTCTGCGAATACAAAATTTCTTTAAATTGGTCAATTGTTATAACTAATTTTAAATTTTACTTACCAATACTGCTGGTCGGCTGCTCCCGCTGCTTTTCAGTGCTGTGGCGCTGAAAATTTCATTTCTGAAAAAATTTAATTAATTAAAGTTCGAAATTTTTACACTTTTTTGGCAATAACTCTAAATTTTTCTTCCAAATTCTGACGCAATTTTTTCGCCCCGCTCTCCCCTCGTCGCCCCGCGTCCAACGACGTATCGCTCGAGGGTGTAGACCCACCAAAAAACGAAAAAGTTGCTAACCTAACCTAACCTAAGGGACGGGACATAGACGGATTTCTATTGAAATCCACCTAAGCTCTGACAATTCGCATACATTTGGTTGTTCTGCGAATACAAAATTTCTTTAAATTGGTCAATTGTTATAACTAATTTTAAATTTTACTTACCAATACTGCTGGTCGGCTGCTCCCGCTGCTTTTCAGTGCTGTGGCGCTGAAAATTTCATTTCTGAAAAAATTTAATTAATTAAAGTTCGAAATTTTTACACTTTTTTGGCAATAACTCTAAATTTTTCTTCCAAATTCTGACGCAATTTTTTCGCCCCGCTCTCCCCTCGTCGCCCCGCGTCCAACGACGTATCGCTCGAGGGTGTAGACCCACCAAAAAACGAAAAAGTTGCTAACCTAACCTAACCTAAGGGACGGGACATAGACGGATTTCTATTGAAATCCACCTAAGCTCTGACAATTCGCATACATTTGGTTGTTCTGCGAATACAAAATTTCTTTAAATTGGTCAATTGTTATAACTAATTTTAAATTTTACTTACCAATACTGCTGGTCGGCTGCTCCCGCTGCTTTTCAGTGCTGTGGCGCTGAAAATTTCATTTCTGAAAAAATTTAATTAATTAAAGTTCGAAATTTTTACACTTTTTTGGCAATAACTCTAAATTTTTCTTCCAAATTCTGACGCAATTTTTTCGCCCCGCTCTCCCCTCGTCGCCCCGCGTCCAACGACGTATCGCTCGAGGGTGTAGACCCACCAAAAAACGAAAAAGTTGCTAACCTAACCTAACCTAAGGGACGGGACATAGACGGATTTCTATTGAAATCCACCTAAGCTCTGACAATTCGCATACATTTGGTTGTTCTGCGAATACAAAATTTCTTTAAATTGGTCAATTGTTATAACTAATTTTAAATTTTACTTACCAATACTGCTGGTCGGCTGCTCCCGCTGCTTTTCAGTGCTGTGGCGCTGAAAATTTCATTTCTGAAAAAATTTAATTAATTAAAGTTCGAAATTTTTACACTTTTTTGGCAATAACTCTAAATTTTTCTTCCAAATTCTGACGCAATTTTTTCGCCCCGCTCTCCCCTCGTCGCCCCGCGTCCAACGACGTATCGCTCGAGGGTGTAGACCCACCAAAAAACGAAAAAGTTGCTAACCTAACCTAACCTAAGGGACGGGACATAGACGGATTTCTATTGAAATCCACCTAAGCTCTGACAATTCGCATACATTTGGTTGTTCTGCGAATACAAAATTTCTTTAAATTGGTCAATTGTTATAACTAATTTTAAATTTTACTTACCAATACTGCTGGTCGGCTGCTCCCGCTGCTTTTCAGTGCTGTGGCGCTGAAAATTTCATTTCTGAAAAAATTTAATTAATTAAAGTTCGAAATTTTTACACTTTTTTGGCAATAACTCTAAATTTTTCTTCCAAATTCTGACGCAATTTTTTCGCCCCGCTCTCCCCTCGTCGCCCCGCGTCCAACGACGTATCGCTCGAGGGTGTAGACCCACCAAAAAACGAAAAAGTTGCTAACCTAACCTAACCTAAGGGACGGGACATAGACGGATTTCTATTGAAATCCACCTAAGCTCTGACAATTCGCATACATTTGGTTGTTCTGCGAATACAAAATTTCTTTAAATTGGTCAATTGTTATAACTAATTTTAAATTTTACTTACCAATACTGCTGGTCGGCTGCTCCCGCTGCTTTTCAGTGCTGTGGCGCTGAAAATTTCATTTCTGAAAAAATTTAATTAATTAAAGTTCGAAATTTTTACACTTTTTTGGCAATAACTCTAAATTTTTCTTCCAAATTCTGACGCAATTTTTTCGCCCCGCTCTCCCCTCGTCGCCCCGCGTCCAACGACGTATCGCTCGAGGGTGTAGACCCACCAAAAAACGAAAAAGTTGCTAACCTAACCTAACCTAAGGGACGGGACATAGACGGATTTCTATTGAAATCCACCTAAGCTCTGACAATTCGCATACATTTGGTTGTTCTGCGAATACAAAATTTCTTTAAATTGGTCAATTGTTATAACTAATTTTAAATTTTACTTACCAATACTGCTGGTCGGCTGCTCCCGCTGCTTTTCAGTGCTGTGGCGCTGCAAATTTCATTTCTGAAAAAATTTAATTAATTAAAGTTCGAAATTTTTACACTTTTTTGGCAATAACTCTAAATTTTTCTTCCAAATTCTGACGCAATTTTTTCGCCCCGCTCTCCCCTCGTCGCCCCGCGTCCAACGACGTATCGCTCGAGGGTGTAGACCCACCAAAAAACGAAAAAGTTGCTAACCTAACCTAACCTAAGGGACGGGACATAGACGGATTTCTATTGAAATCCACCTAAGCTCTGACAATTCGCATACATTTGGTTGTTCTGCGAATACAAAATTTCTTTAAATTGGTCAATTGTTATAACTAATTTTAAATTTTACTTACCAATACTGCTGGTCGGCTGCTCCCGCTGCTTTTCAGTGCTGTGGCGCTGAAAATTTCATTTCTGAAAAAATTTAATTAATTAAAGTTCGAAATTTTTACACTTTTTTGGCAATAACTCTAAATTTTTCTTCCAAATTCTGACGCAATTTTTTCGCCCCGCTCTCCCCTCGTCGCCCCGCGTCCAACGACGTATCGCTCGAGGGTGTAGACCCACCAAAAAACGAAAAAGTTGCTAACCTAACCTAACCTAAGGGACGGGACATAGACGGATTTCTATTGAAATCCACCTAAGCTCTGACAATTCGCATACATTTGGTTGTTCTGCGAATACAAAATTTCTTTAAATTGGTCAATTGTTATAACTAATTTTAAATTTTACTTACCAATACTGCTGGTCGGCTGCTCCCGCTGCTTTTCAGTGCTGTGGCGCTGAAAATTTCATTTCTGAAAAAATTTAATTAATTAAAGTTCGAAATTTTTACACTTTTTTGGCAATAACTCTAAATTTTTCTTCCAAATTCTGACGCAATTTTTTCGCCCCGCTCTCCCCTCGTCGCCCCGCGTCCAACGACGTATCGCTCGAGGGTGTAGACCCACCAAAAAACGAAAAAGTTGCTAACCTAACCTAACCTAAGGGACGGGACATAGACGGATTTCTATTGAAATCCACCTAAGCTCTGACAATTCGCATACATTTGGTTGTTCTGCGAATACAAAATTTCTTTAAATTGGTCAATTGTTATAACTAATTTTAAATTTTACTTACCAATACTGCTGGTCGGCTGCTCCCGCTGCTTTTCAGTGCTGTGGCGCTGAAAATTTCATTTCTGAAAAAATTTAATTAATTAAAGTTCGAAATTTTTACACTTTTTTGGCAATAACTCTAAATTTTTCTTCCAAATTCTGACGCAATTTTTTCGCCCCGCTCTCCCCTCGTCGCCCCGCGTCCAACGACGTATCGCTCGAGGGTGTAGACCCACCAAAAAACGAAAAAGTTGCTAACCTAACCTAACCTAAGGGACGGGACATAGACGGATTTCTATTGAAATCCACCTAAGCTCTGACAATTCGCATACATTTGGTTGTTCTGCGAATACAAAATTTCTTTAAATTGGTCAATTGTTATAACTAATTTTAAATTTTACTTACCAATACTGCTGGTCGGCTGCTCCCGCTGCTTTTCAGTGCTGTGGCGCTGAAAATTTCATTTCTGAAAAAATTTAATTAATTAAAGTTCGAAATTTTTACACTTTTTTGGCAATAACTCTAAATTTTTCTTCCAAATTCTGACGCAATTTTTTCGCCCCGCTCTCCCCTCGTCGCCCCGCGTCCAACGACGTATCGCTCGAGGGTGTAGACCCACCAAAAAACGAAAAAGTTGCTAACCTAACCTAACCTAAGGGACGGGACATAGACGGATTTCTATTGAAATCCACCTAAGCTCTGACAATTCGCATACATTTGGTTGTTCTGCGAATACAAAATTTCTTTAAATTGGTCAATTGTTATAACTAATTTTAAATTTTACTTACCAATACTGCTGGTCGGCTGCTCCCGCTGCTTTTCAGTGCTGTGGCGCTGAAAATTTCATTTCTGAAAAAATTTAATTAATTAAAGTTCGAAATTTTTACACTTTTTTGGCAATAACTCTAAATTTTTCTTCCAAATTCTGACGCAATTTTTTCGCCCCGCTCTCCCCTCGTCGCCCCGCGTCCAACGACGTATCGCTCGAGGGTGTAGACCCACCAAAAAACGAAAAAGTTGCTAACCTAACCTAACCTAAGGGACGGGACATAGACGGATTTCTATTGAAATCCACCTAAGCTCTGACAATTCGCATACATTTGGTTGTTCTGCGAATACAAAATTTCTTTAAATTGGTCAATTGTTATAACTAATTTTAAATTTTACTTACCAATACTGCTGGTCGGCTGCTCCCGCTGCTTTTCAGTGCTGTGGCGCTGAAAATTTCATTTCTGAAAAAATTTAATTAATTAAAGTTCGAAATTTTTACACTTTTTTGGCAATAACTCTAAATTTTTCTTCCAAATTCTGACGCAATTTTTTCGCCCCGCTCTCCCCTCGTCGCCCCGCGTCCAACGACGTATCGCTCGAGGGTGTAGACCCACCAAAAAACGAAAAAGTTGCTAACCTAACCTAACCTAAGGGACGGGACATAGACGGATTTCTATTGAAATCCACCTAAGCTCTGACAATTCGCATACATTTGGTTGTTCTGCGAATACAAAATTTCTTTAAATTGGTCAATTGTTATAACTAATTTTAAATTTTACTTACCAATACTGCTGGTCGGCTGCTCCCGCTGCTTTTCAGTGCTGTGGCGCTGAAAATTTCATTTCTGAAAAAATTTAATTAATTAAAGTTCGAAATTTTTACACTTTTTTGGCAATAACTCTAAATTTTTCTTCCAAATTCTGACGCAATTTTTTCGCCCCGCTCTCCCCTCGTCGCCCCGCGTCCAACGACGTATCGCTCGAGGGTGTAGACCCACCAAAAAACGAAAAAGTTGCTAACCTAACCTAACCTAAGGGACGGGACATAGACGGATTTCTATTGAAATCCACCTAAGCTCTGACAATTCGCATACATTTGGTTGTTCTGCGAATACAAAATTTCTTTAAATTGGTCAATTGTTATAACTAATTTTAAATTTTACTTACCAATACTGCTGGTCGGCTGCTCCCGCTGCTTTTCAGTGCTGTGGCGCTGAAAATTTCATTTCTGAAAAAATTTAATTAATTAAAGTTCGAAATTTTTACACTTTTTTGGCAATAACTCTAAATTTTTCTTCCAAATTCTGACGCAATTTTTTCGCCCCGCTCTCCCCTCGTCGCCCCGCGTCCAACGACGTATCGCTCGAGGGTGTAGACCCACCAAAAAACGAAAAAGTTGCTAACCTAACCTAACCTAAGGGACGGGACATAGACGGATTTCTATTGAAATCCACCTAAGCTCTGACAATTCGCATACATTTGGTTGTTCTGCGAATACAAAATTTCTTTAAATTGGTCAATTGTTATAACTAATTTTAAATTTTACTTACCAATACTGCTGGTCGGCTGCTCCCGCTGCTTTTCAGTGCTGTGGCGCTGAAAATTTCATTTCTGAAAAAATTTAATTAATTAAAGTTCGAAATTTTTACACTTTTTTGGCAATAACTCTAAATTTTTCTTCCAAATTCTGACGCAATTTTTTCGCCCCGCTCTCCCCTCGTCGCCCCGCGTCCAACGACGTATCGCTCGAGGGTGTAGACCCACCAAAAAACGAAAAAGTTGCTAACCTAACCTAACCTAAGGGACGGGACATAGACGGATTTCTATTGAAATCCACCTAAGCTCTGACAATTCGCATACATTTGGTTGTTCTGCGAATACAAAATTTCTTTAAATTGGTCAATTGTTATAACTAATTTTAAATTTTACTTACCAATACTGCTGGTCGGCTGCTCCCGCTGCTTTTCAGTGCTGTGGCGCTGAAAATTTCATTTCTGAAAAAAATTAATTAATTAAAGTTCGAAATTTTTACACTTTTTTGGCAATAACTCTAAATTTTTCTTCCAAATTCTGACGCAATTTTTTCGCCCCGCTCTCCCCTCGTCGCCCCGCGTCCAACGACGTATCGCTCGAGGGTGTAGACCCACATAAAACACGCACTCTGATATGTTGCTAACCTAACCTAACCTAAGGGACGGGACATAGACGGATTTCTATTGAAATCCACCTAAGCTCTGACAATTCGCATACATTTGGTTGTTCTGCGAATACAAAATTTCTTTAAATTGGTCAATTGTTATAACTATTTTTAAATTTTACTTACCAATACTGCTGGTCGGCTGCTCCCGCTGCTTTTCAGTGCTGTGGCGCTGAAAATTTCATTTCTGAAAAAAAAATAATTAATTAAAGTTCGAAATTTTTACACTTTTTTGGCAATAACTCTAAATTTTTCTTCCAAATTCTGACGCAATTTTTTCGCCCCGCTCTCCCTCGTCGCCCCGCGTCCAACGACGTATCGCTCGAGGGTGTAGACCCACTAAAAAACGAAAAAGTTGCTAACCTAACCTAACCTAAGGGACGGGACATAGACGGATTTCTATTGAAATCCACCTAAGCTCTGACAATTCGCATACATTTGGTTGTTCTGCAT
>CAJHVG010000060.1:0-12086 GCA_905147325.1 Notodonta dromedarius
GAAGAAAAATTTAGAGTTATTGCCAAAAAAGTGTAAAAATTTCGAACTTTAATTAATTATTTTTTTTTCAGAAATGAAATTTTCAGCGCCACAGCACTGAAAAGCAGCGGGAGCAGCCGACCAGCAGTATTGGTAAGTAAAATTTAAAAATAGTTATAACAATTGACCAATTTAAAGAAATTTTGTATTCGCAGAACAACCAAATGTATGCGAATTGTCAGAGCTTAGGTGGATTTCAATAGAAATCCGTCTATGTCCCGTCCCTTAGGTTAGGTTAGGTTAGCAACTTTTTCGTTTTTTAGTGGGTCTACACCCTCGAGCGATACGTCGTTGGACGCGGGGCGACGAGGGGAGAGCGGGGCGAAAAAATTGCGTCAGAATTTGGAAGAAAAATTTAGAGTTATTGCCAAAAAAGTGTAAAAATTTCGAACTTTAATTAATTATTTTTTTTTCAGAAATGAAATTTTCAGCGCCACAGCACTGAAAAGCAGCGGGAGCAGCCGACCAGCAGTATTGGTAAGTAAAATTTAAAAATAGTTATAACAATTGACCAATTTAAAGAAATTTTGTATTCGCAGAACAACCAAATGTATGCGAATTGTCAGAGCTTAGGTGGATTTCAATAGAAATCCGTCTATGTCCCGTCCCTTAGGTTAGGTTAGGTTAGCAACTTTTTCGTTTTTTAGTGGGTCTACACCCTCGAGCGATACGTCGTTGGACGCGGGGCGACGAGGGGAGAGCGGGGCGAAAAAATTGCGTCAGAATTTGGAAGAAAAATTTAGAGTTATTGCCAAAAAAGTGTAAAAATTTCGAACTTTAATTAATTATTTTTTTTTCAGAAATGAAATTTTCAGCGCCACAGCACTGAAAAGCAGCGGGAGCAGCCGACCAGCAGTATTGGTAAGTAAAATTTAAAAATAGTTATAACAATTGACCAATTTAAAGAAATTTTGTATTCGCAGAACAACCAAATGTATGCGAATTGTCAGAGCTTAGGTGGATTTCAATAGAAATCCGTCTATGTCCCGTCCCTTAGGTTAGGTTAGGTTAGCAACTTTTTCGTTTTTTAGTGGGTCTACACCCTCGAGCGATACGTCGTTGGACGCGGGGCGACGAGGGGAGAGCGGGGCGAAAAAATTGCGTCAGAATTTGGAAGAAAAATTTAGAGTTATTGCCAAAAAAGTGTAAAAATTTCGAACTTTAATTAATTATTTTTTTTTCAGAAATGAAATTTTCAGCGCCACAGCACTGAAAAGCAGCGGGAGCAGCCGACCAGCAGTATTGGTAAGTAAAATTTAAAAATAGTTATAACAATTGACCAATTTAAAGAAATTTTGTATTCGCAGAACAACCAAATGTATGCGAATTGTCAGAGCTTAGGTGGATTTCAATAGAAATCCGTCTATGTCCCGTCCCTTAGGTTAGGTTAGGTTAGCAACTTTTTCGTTTTTTAGTGGGTCTACACCCTCGAGCGATACGTCGTTGGACGCGGGGCGACGAGGGGAGAGCGGGGCGAAAAAATTGCGTCAGAATTTGGAAGAAAAATTTAGAGTTATTGCCAAAAAAGTGTAAAAATTTCGAACTTTAATTAATTATTTTTTTTTCAGAAATGAAATTTTCAGCGCCACAGCACTGAAAAGCAGCGGGAGCAGCCGACCAGCAGTATTGGTAAGTAAAATTTAAAAATAGTTATAACAATTGACCAATTTAAAGAAATTTTGTATTCGCAGAACAACCAAATGTATGCGAATTGTCAGAGCTTAGGTGGATTTCAATAGAAATCCGTCTATGTCCCGTCCCTTAGGTTAGGTTAGGTTAGCAACTTTTTCGTTTTTTAGTGGGTCTACACCCTCGAGCGATACGTCGTTGGACGCGGGGCGACGAGGGGAGAGCGGGGCGAAAAAATTGCGTCAGAATTTGGAAGAAAAATTTAGAGTTATTGCCAAAAAAGTGTAAAAATTTCGAACTTTAATTAATTATTTTTTTTTCAGAAATGAAATTTTCAGCGCCACAGCACTGAAAAGCAGCGGGAGCAGCCGACCAGCAGTATTGGTAAGTAAAATTTAAAAATAGTTATAACAATTGACCAATTTAAAGAAATTTTGTATTCGCAGAACAACCAAATGTATGCGAATTGTCAGAGCTTAGGTGGATTTCAATAGAAATCCGTCTATGTCCCGTCCCTTAGGTTAGGTTAGGTTAGCAACTTTTTCGTTTTTTAGTGGGTCTACACCCTCGAGCGATACGTCGTTGGACGCGGGGCGACGAGGGGAGAGCGGGGCGAAAAAATTGCGTCAGAATTTGGAAGAAAAATTTAGAGTTATTGCCAAAAAAGTGTAAAAATTTCGAACTTTAATTAATTATTTTTTTTTCAGAAATGAAATTTTCAGCGCCACAGCACTGAAAAGCAGCGGGAGCAGCCGACCAGCAGTATTGGTAAGTAAAATTTAAAAATAGTTATAACAATTGACCAATTTAAAGAAATTTTGTATTCGCAGAACAACCAAATGTATGCGAATTGTCAGAGCTTAGGTGGATTTCAATAGAAATCCGTCTATGTCCCGTCCCTTAGGTTAGGTTAGGTTAGCAACTTTTTCGTTTTTTAGTGGGTCTACACCCTCGAGCGATACGTCGTTGGACGCGGGGCGACGAGGGGAGAGCGGGGCGAAAAAATTGCGTCAGAATTTGGAAGAAAAATTTAGAGTTATTGCCAAAAAAGTGTAAAAATTTCGAACTTTAATTAATTATTTTTTTTTCAGAAATGAAATTTTCAGCGCCACAGCACTGAAAAGCAGCGGGAGCAGCCGACCAGCAGTATTGGTAAGTAAAATTTAAAAATAGTTATAACAATTGACCAATTTAAAGAAATTTTGTATTCGCAGAACAACCAAATGTATGCGAATTGTCAGAGCTTAGGTGGATTTCAATAGAAATCCGTCTATGTCCCGTCCCTTAGGTTAGGTTAGGTTAGCAACTTTTTCGTTTTTTAGTGGGTCTACACCCTCGAGCGATACGTCGTTGGACGCGGGGCGACGAGGGGAGAGCGGGGCGAAAAAATTGCGTCAGAATTTGGAAGAAAAATTTAGAGTTATTGCCAAAAAAGTGTAAAAATTTCGAACTTTAATTAATTATTTTTTTTTCAGAAATGAAATTTTCAGCGCCACAGCACTGAAAAGCAGCGGGAGCAGCCGACCAGCAGTATTGGTAAGTAAAATTTAAAAATAGTTATAACAATTGACCAATTTAAAGAAATTTTGTATTCGCAGAACAACCAAATGTATGCGAATTGTCAGAGCTTAGGTGGATTTCAATAGAAATCCGTCTATGTCCCGTCCCTTAGGTTAGGTTAGGTTAGCAACTTTTTCGTTTTTTAGTGGGTCTACACCCTCGAGCGATACGTCGTTGGACGCGGGGCGACGAGGGGAGAGCGGGGCGAAAAAATTGCGTCAGAATTTGGAAGAAAAATTTAGAGTTATTGCCAAAAAAGTGTAAAAATTTCGAACTTTAATTAATTATTTTTTTTTCAGAAATGAAATTTTCAGCGCCACAGCACTGAAAAGCAGCGGGAGCAGCCGACCAGCAGTATTGGTAAGTAAAATTTAAAAATAGTTATAACAATTGACCAATTTAAAGAAATTTTGTATTCGCAGAACAACCAAATGTATGCGAATTGTCAGAGCTTAGGTGGATTTCAATAGAAATCCGTCTATGTCCCGTCCCTTAGGTTAGGTTAGGTTAGCAACTTTTTCGTTTTTTAGTGGGTCTACACCCTCGAGCGATACGTCGTTGGACGCGGGGCGACGAGGGGAGAGCGGGGCGAAAAAATTGCGTCAGAATTTGGAAGAAAAATTTAGAGTTATTGCCAAAAAAGTGTAAAAATTTCGAACTTTAATTAATTATTTTTTTTTCAGAAATGAAATTTTCAGCGCCACAGCACTGAAAAGCAGCGGGAGCAGCCGACCAGCAGTATTGGTAAGTAAAATTTAAAAATAGTTATAACAATTGACCAATTTAAAGAAATTTTGTATTCGCAGAACAACCAAATGTATGCGAATTGTCAGAGCTTAGGTGGATTTCAATAGAAATCCGTCTATGTCCCGTCCCTTAGGTTAGGTTAGGTTAGCAACTTTTTCGTTTTTTAGTGGGTCTACACCCTCGAGCGATACGTCGTTGGACGCGGGGCGACGAGGGGAGAGCGGGGCGAAAAAATTGCGTCAGAATTTGGAAGAAAAATTTAGAGTTATTGCCAAAAAAGTGTAAAAATTTCGAACTTTAATTAATTATTTTTTTTTCAGAAATGAAATTTTCAGCGCCACAGCACTGAAAAGCAGCGGGAGCAGCCGACCAGCAGTATTGGTAAGTAAAATTTAAAAATAGTTATAACAATTGACCAATTTAAAGAAATTTTGTATTCGCAGAACAACCAAATGTATGCGAATTGTCAGAGCTTAGGTGGATTTCAATAGAAATCCGTCTATGTCCCGTCCCTTAGGTTAGGTTAGGTTAGCAACTTTTTCGTTTTTTAGTGGGTCTACACCCTCGAGCGATACGTCGTTGGACGCGGGGCGACGAGGGGAGAGCGGGGCGAAAAAATTGCGTCAGAATTTGGAAGAAAAATTTAGAGTTATTGCCAAAAAAGTGTAAAAATTTCGAACTTTAATTAATTATTTTTTTTTCAGAAATGAAATTTTCAGCGCCACAGCACTGAAAAGCAGCGGGAGCAGCCGACCAGCAGTATTGGTAAGTAAAATTTAAAAATAGTTATAACAATTGACCAATTTAAAGAAATTTTGTATTCGCAGAACAACCAAATGTATGCGAATTGTCAGAGCTTAGGTGGATTTCAATAGAAATCCGTCTATGTCCCGTCCCTTAGGTTAGGTTAGGTTAGCAACTTTTTCGTTTTTTAGTGGGTCTACACCCTCGAGCGATACGTCGTTGGACGCGGGGCGACGAGGGGAGAGCGGGGCGAAAAAATTGCGTCAGAATTTGGAAGAAAAATTTAGAGTTATTGCCAAAAAAGTGTAAAAATTTCGAACTTTAATTAATTATTTTTTTTTCAGAAATGAAATTTTCAGCGCCACAGCACTGAAAAGCAGCGGGAGCAGCCGACCAGCAGTATTGGTAAGTAAAATTTAAAAATAGTTATAACAATTGACCAATTTAAAGAAATTTTGTATTCGCAGAACAACCAAATGTATGCGAATTGTCAGAGCTTAGGTGGATTTCAATAGAAATCCGTCTATGTCCCGTCCCTTAGGTTAGGTTAGGTTAGCAACTTTTTCGTTTTTTAGTGGGTCTACACCCTCGAGCGATACGTCGTTGGACGCGGGGCGACGAGGGGAGAGCGGGGCGAAAAAATTGCGTCAGAATTTGGAAGAAAAATTTAGAGTTATTGCCAAAAAAGTGTAAAAATTTCGAACTTTAATTAATTATTTTTTTTTCAGAAATGAAATTTTCAGCGCCACAGCACTGAAAAGCAGCGGGAGCAGCCGACCAGCAGTATTGGTAAGTAAAATTTAAAAATAGTTATAACAATTGACCAATTTAAAGAAATTTTGTATTCGCAGAACAACCAAATGTATGCGAATTGTCAGAGCTTAGGTGGATTTCAATAGAAATCCGTCTATGTCCCGTCCCTTAGGTTAGGTTAGGTTAGCAACTTTTTCGTTTTTTAGTGGGTCTACACCCTCGAGCGATACGTCGTTGGACGCGGGGCGACGAGGGGAGAGCGGGGCGAAAAAATTGCGTCAGAATTTGGAAGAAAAATTTAGAGTTATTGCCAAAAAAGTGTAAAAATTTCGAACTTTAATTAATTATTTTTTTTTCAGAAATGAAATTTTCAGCGCCACAGCACTGAAAAGCAGCGGGAGCAGCCGACCAGCAGTATTGGTAAGTAAAATTTAAAAATAGTTATAACAATTGACCAATTTAAAGAAATTTTGTATTCGCAGAACAACCAAATGTATGCGAATTGTCAGAGCTTAGGTGGATTTCAATAGAAATCCGTCTATGTCCCGTCCCTTAGGTTAGGTTAGGTTAGCAACTTTTTCGTTTTTTAGTGGGTCTACACCCTCGAGCGATACGTCGTTGGACGCGGGGCGACGAGGGGAGAGCGGGGCGAAAAAATTGCGTCAGAATTTGGAAGAAAAATTTAGAGTTATTGCCAAAAAAGTGTAAAAATTTCGAACTTTAATTAATTATTTTTTTTTCAGAAATGAAATTTTCAGCGCCACAGCACTGAAAAGCAGCGGGAGCAGCCGACCAGCAGTATTGGTAAGTAAAATTTAAAAATAGTTATAACAATTGACCAATTTAAAGAAATTTTGTATTCGCAGAACAACCAAATGTATGCGAATTGTCAGAGCTTAGGTGGATTTCAATAGAAATCCGTCTATGTCCCGTCCCTTAGGTTAGGTTAGGTTAGCAACTTTTTCGTTTTTTAGTGGGTCTACACCCTCGAGCGATACGTCGTTGGACGCGGGGCGACGAGGGGAGAGCGGGGCGAAAAAATTGCGTCAGAATTTGGAAGAAAAATTTAGAGTTATTGCCAAAAAAGTGTAAAAATTTCGAACTTTAATTAATTATTTTTTTTTCAGAAATGAAATTTTCAGCGCCACAGCACTGAAAAGCAGCGGGAGCAGCCGACCAGCAGTATTGGTAAGTAAAATTTAAAAATAGTTATAACAATTGACCAATTTAAAGAAATTTTGTATTCGCAGAACAACCAAATGTATGCGAATTGTCAGAGCTTAGGTGGATTTCAATAGAAATCCGTCTATGTCCCGTCCCTTAGGTTAGGTTAGGTTAGCAACTTTTTCGTTTTTTAGTGGGTCTACACCCTCGAGCGATACGTCGTTGGACGCGGGGCGACGAGGGGAGAGCGGGGCGAAAAAATTGCGTCAGAATTTGGAAGAAAAATTTAGAGTTATTGCCAAAAAAGTGTAAAAATTTCGAACTTTAATTAATTATTTTTTTTTCAGAAATGAAATTTTCAGCGCCACAGCACTGAAAAGCAGCGGGAGCAGCCGACCAGCAGTATTGGTAAGTAAAATTTAAAAATAGTTATAACAATTGACCAATTTAAAGAAATTTTGTATTCGCAGAACAACCAAATGTATGCGAATTGTCAGAGCTTAGGTGGATTTCAATAGAAATCCGTCTATGTCCCGTCCCTTAGGTTAGGTTAGGTTAGCAACTTTTTCGTTTTTTAGTGGGTCTACACCCTCGAGCGATACGTCGTTGGACGCGGGGCGACGAGGGGAGAGCGGGGCGAAAAAATTGCGTCAGAATTTGGAAGAAAAATTTAGAGTTATTGCCAAAAAAGTGTAAAAATTTCGAACTTTAATTAATTATTTTTTTTTCAGAAATGAAATTTTCAGCGCCACAGCACTGAAAAGCAGCGGGAGCAGCCGACCAGCAGTATTGGTAAGTAAAATTTAAAAATAGTTATAACAATTGACCAATTTAAAGAAATTTTGTATTCGCAGAACAACCAAATGTATGCGAATTGTCAGAGCTTAGGTGGATTTCAATAGAAATCCGTCTATGTCCCGTCCCTTAGGTTAGGTTAGGTTAGCAACTTTTTCGTTTTTTAGTGGGTCTACACCCTCGAGCGATACGTCGTTGGACGCGGGGCGACGAGGGGAGAGCGGGGCGAAAAAATTGCGTCAGAATTTGGAAGAAAAATTTAGAGTTATTGCCAAAAAAGTGTAAAAATTTCGAACTTTAATTAATTATTTTTTTTTCAGAAATGAAATTTTCAGCGCCACAGCACTGAAAAGCAGCGGGAGCAGCCGACCAGCAGTATTGGTAAGTAAAATTTAAAAATAGTTATAACAATTGACCAATTTAAAGAAATTTTGTATTCGCAGAACAACCAAATGTATGCGAATTGTCAGAGCTTAGGTGGATTTCAATAGAAATCCGTCTATGTCCCGTCCCTTAGGTTAGGTTAGGTTAGCAACTTTTTCGTTTTTTAGTGGGTCTACACCCTCGAGCGATACGTCGTTGGACGCGGGGCGACGAGGGGAGAGCGGGGCGAAAAAATTGCGTCAGAATTTGGAAGAAAAATTTAGAGTTATTGCCAAAAAAGTGTAAAAATTTCGAACTTTAATTAATTATTTTTTTTTCAGAAATGAAATTTTCAGCGCCACAGCACTGAAAAGCAGCGGGAGCAGCCGACCAGCAGTATTGGTAAGTAAAATTTAAAAATAGTTATAACAATTGACCAATTTAAAGAAATTTTGTATTCGCAGAACAACCAAATGTATGCGAATTGTCAGAGCTTAGGTGGATTTCAATAGAAATCCGTCTATGTCCCGTCCCTTAGGTTAGGTTAGGTTAGCAACTTTTTCGTTTTTTAGTGGGTCTACACCCTCGAGCGATACGTCGTTGGACGCGGGGCGACGAGGGGAGAGCGGGGCGAAAAAATTGCGTCAGAATTTGGAAGAAAAATTTAGAGTTATTGCCAAAAAAGTGTAAAAATTTCGAACTTTAATTAATTATTTTTTTTTCAGAAATGAAATTTTCAGCGCCACAGCACTGAAAAGCAGCGGGAGCAGCCGACCAGCAGTATTGGTAAGTAAAATTTAAAAATAGTTATAACAATTGACCAATTTAAAGAAATTTTGTATTCGCAGAACAACCAAATGTATGCGAATTGTCAGAGCTTAGGTGGATTTCAATAGAAATCCGTCTATGTCCCGTCCCTTAGGTTAGGTTAGGTTAGCAACTTTTTCGTTTTTTAGTGGGTCTACACCCTCGAGCGATACGTCGTTGGACGCGGGGCGACGAGGGGAGAGCGGGGCGAAAAAATTGCGTCAGAATTTGGAAGAAAAATTTAGAGTTATTGCCAAAAAAGTGTAAAAATTTCGAACTTTAATTAATTATTTTTTTTTCAGAAATGAAATTTTCAGCGCCACAGCACTGAAAAGCAGCGGGAGCAGCCGACCAGCAGTATTGGTAAGTAAAATTTAAAAATAGTTATAACAATTGACCAATTTAAAGAAATTTTGTATTCGCAGAACAACCAAATGTATGCGAATTGTCAGAGCTTAGGTGGATTTCAATAGAAATCCGTCTATGTCCCGTCCCTTAGGTTAGGTTAGGTTAGCAACTTTTTCGTTTTTTAGTGGGTCTACACCCTCGAGCGATACGTCGTTGGACGCGGGGCGACGAGGGGAGAGCGGGGCGAAAAAATTGCGTCAGAATTTGGAAGAAAAATTTAGAGTTATTGCCAAAAAAGTGTAAAAATTTCGAACTTTAATTAATTATTTTTTTTTCAGAAATGAAATTTTCAGCGCCACAGCACTGAAAAGCAGCGGGAGCAGCCGACCAGCAGTATTGGTAAGTAAAATTTAAAAATAGTTATAACAATTGACCAATTTAAAGAAATTTTGTATTCGCAGAACAACCAAATGTATGCGAATTGTCAGAGCTTAGGTGGATTTCAATAGAAATCCGTCTATGTCCCGTCCCTTAGGTTAGGTTAGGTTAGCAACTTTTTCGTTTTTTAGTGGGTCTACACCCTCGAGCGATACGTCGTTGGACGCGGGGCGACGAGGGGAGAGCGGGGCGAAAAAATTGCGTCAGAATTTGGAAGAAAAATTTAGAGTTATTGCCAAAAAAGTGTAAAAATTTCGAACTTTAATTAATTATTTTTTTTTCAGAAATGAAATTTTCAGCGCCACAGCACTGAAAAGCAGCGGGAGCAGCCGACCAGCAGTATTGGTAAGTAAAATTTAAAAATAGTTATAACAATTGACCAATTTAAAGAAATTTTGTATTCGCAGAACAACCAAATGTATGCGAATTGTCAGAGCTTAGGTGGATTTCAATAGAAATCCGTCTATGTCCCGTCCCTTAGGTTAGGTTAGGTTAGCAACTTTTTCGTTTTTTAGTGGGTCTACACCCTCGAGCGATACGTCGTTGGACGCGGGGCGACGAGGGGAGAGCGGGGCGAAAAAATTGCGTCAGAATTTGGAAGAAAAATTTAGAGTTATTGCCAAAAAAGTGTAAAAATTTCGAACTTTAATTAATTATTTTTTTTTCAGAAATGAAATTTTCAGCGCCACAGCACTGAAAAGCAGCGGGAGCAGCCGACCAGCAGTATTGGTAAGTAAAATTTAAAAATAGTTATAACAATTGACCAATTTAAAGAAATTTTGTATTCGCAGAACAACCAAATGTATGCGAATTGTCAGAGCTTAGGTGGATTTCAATAGAAATCCGTCTATGTCCCGTCCCTTAGGTTAGGTTAGGTTAGCAACTTTTTCGTTTTTTAGTGGGTCTACACCCTCGAGCGATACGTCGTTGGACGCGGGGCGACGAGGGGAGAGCGGGGCGAAAAAATTGCGTCAGAATTTGGAAGAAAAATTTAGAGTTATTGCCAAAAAAGTGTAAAAATTTCGAACTTTAATTAATTATTTTTTTTTCAGAAATGAAATTTTCAGCGCCACAGCACTGAAAAGCAGCGGGAGCAGCCGACCAGCAGTATTGGTAAGTAAAATTTAAAAATAGTTATAACAATTGACCAATTTAAAGAAATTTTGTATTCGCAGAACAACCAAATGTATGCGAATTGTCAGAGCTTAGGTGGATTTCAATAGAAATCCGTCTATGTCCCGTCCCTTAGGTTAGGTTAGGTTAGCAACTTTTTCGTTTTTTAGTGGGTCTACACCCTCGAGCGATACGTCGTTGGACGCGGGGCGACGAGGGGAGAGCGGGGCGAAAAAATTGCGTCAGAATTTGGAAGAAAAATTTAGAGTTATTGCCAAAAAAGTGTAAAAATTTCGAACTTTAATTAATTATTTTTTTTTCAGAAATGAAATTTTCAGCGCCACAGCACTGAAAAGCAGCGGGAGCAGCCGACCAGCAGTATTGGTAAGTAAAATTTAAAAATAGTTATAACAATTGACCAATTTAAAGAAATTTTGTATTCGCAGAACAACCAAATGTATGCGAATTGTCAGAGCTTAGGTGGATTTCAATAGAAATCCGTCTATGTCCCGTCCCTTAGGTTAGGTTAGGTTAGCAACTTTTTCGTTTTTTAGTGGGTCTACACCCTCGAGCGATACGTCGTTGGACGCGGGGCGACGAGGGGAGAGCGGGGCGAAAAAATTGCGTCAGAATTTGGAAGAAAAATTTAGAGTTATTGCCAAAAAAGTGTAAAAATTTCGAACTTTAATTAATTATTTTTTTTTCAGAAATGAAATTTTCAGCGCCACAGCACTGAAAAGCAGCGGGAGCAGCCGACCAGCAGTATTGGTAAGTAAAATTTAAAAATAGTTATAACAATTGACCAATTTAAAGAAATTTTGTATTCGCAGAACAACCAAATGTATGCGAATTGTCAGAGCTTAGGTGGATTTCAATAGAAATCCGTCTATGTCCCGTCCCTTAGGTTAGGTTAGGTTAGCAACTTTTTCGTTTTTTAGTGGGTCTACACCCTCGAGCGATACGTCGTTGGACGCGGGGCGACGAGGGGAGAGCGGGGCGAAAAAATTGCGTCAGAATTTGGAAGAAAAATTTAGAGTTATTGCCAAAAAAGTGTAAAAATTTCGAACTTTAATTAATTATTTTTTTTTCAGAAATGAAATTTTCAGCGCCACAGCACTGAAAAGCAGCGGGAGCAGCCGACCAGCAGTATTGGTAAGTAAAATTTAAAAATAGTTATAACAATTGACCAATTTAAAGAAATTTTGTATTCGCAGAACAACCAAATGTATGCGAATTGTCAGAGCTTAGGTGGATTTCAATAGAAATCCGTCTATGTCCCGTCCCTTAGGTTAGGTTAGGTTAGCAACTTTTTCGTTTTTTAGTGGGTCTACACCCTCGAGCGATACGTCGTTGGACGCGGGGCGACGAGGGGAGAGCGGGGCGAAAAAATTGCGTCAGAATTTGGAAGAAAAATTTAGAGTTATTGCCAAAAAAGTGTAAAAATTTCGAACTTTAATTAATTATTTTTTTTTCAGAAATGAAATTTTCAGCGCCACAGCACTGAAAAGCAGCGGGAGCAGCCGACCAGCAGTATTGGTAAGTAAAATTTAAAAATAGTTATAACAATTGACCAATTTAAAGAAATT
>CAJHVG010000061.1:0-12057 GCA_905147325.1 Notodonta dromedarius
TCAGTGCTGTGGCGCTGAAAATTTCATTTCTGAAAAAAAAATAATTAATTAAAGTTCGAAATTTTTACACTTTTTTGGCAATAACTCTAAATTTTTCTTCCAAATTCTGACGCAATTTTTTCGCCCCGCTCTCCCCTCGTCGCCCCGCGTCCAACGACGTATCGCTCGAGGGTGTAGACCCACTAAAAAACGAAAAAGTTGCTAACCTAACCTAACCTAAGGGACGGGACATAGACGGATTTCTATTGAAATCCACCTAAGCTCTGACAATTCGCATACATTTGGTTGTTCTGCGAATACAAAATTTCTTTAAATTGGTCAATTGTTATAACTATTTTTAAATTTTACTTACCAATACTGCTGGTCGGCTGCTCCCGCTGCTTTTCAGTGCTGTGGCGCTGAAAATTTCATTTCTGAAAAAAAAATAATTAATTAAAGTTCGAAATTTTTACACTTTTTTGGCAATAACTCTAAATTTTTCTTCCAAATTCTGACGCAATTTTTTCGCCCCGCTCTCCCCTCGTCGCCCCGCGTCCAACGACGTATCGCTCGAGGGTGTAGACCCACTAAAAAACGAAAAAGTTGCTAACCTAACCTAACCTAAGGGACGGGACATAGACGGATTTCTATTGAAATCCACCTAAGCTCTGACAATTCGCATACATTTGGTTGTTCTGCGAATACAAAATTTCTTTAAATTGGTCAATTGTTATAACTATTTTTAAATTTTACTTACCAATACTGCTGGTCGGCTGCTCCCGCTGCTTTTCAGTGCTGTGGCGCTGAAAATTTCATTTCTGAAAAAAAAATAATTAATTAAAGTTCGAAATTTTTACACTTTTTTGGCAATAACTCTAAATTTTTCTTCCAAATTCTGACGCAATTTTTTCGCCCCGCTCTCCCCTCGTCGCCCCGCGTCCAACGACGTATCGCTCGAGGGTGTAGACCCACTAAAAAACGAAAAAGTTGCTAACCTAACCTAACCTAAGGGACGGGACATAGACGGATTTCTATTGAAATCCACCTAAGCTCTGACAATTCGCATACATTTGGTTGTTCTGCGAATACAAAATTTCTTTAAATTGGTCAATTGTTATAACTATTTTTAAATTTTACTTACCAATACTGCTGGTCGGCTGCTCCCGCTGCTTTTCAGTGCTGTGGCGCTGAAAATTTCATTTCTGAAAAAAAAATAATTAATTAAAGTTCGAAATTTTTACACTTTTTTGGCAATAACTCTAAATTTTTCTTCCAAATTCTGACGCAATTTTTTCGCCCCGCTCTCCCCTCGTCGCCCCGCGTCCAACGACGTATCGCTCGAGGGTGTAGACCCACTAAAAAACGAAAAAGTTGCTAACCTAACCTAACCTAAGGGACGGGACATAGACGGATTTCTATTGAAATCCACCTAAGCTCTGACAATTCGCATACATTTGGTTGTTCTGCGAATACAAAATTTCTTTAAATTGGTCAATTGTTATAACTATTTTTAAATTTTACTTACCAATACTGCTGGTCGGCTGCTCCCGCTGCTTTTCAGTGCTGTGGCGCTGAAAATTTCATTTCTGAAAAAAAAATAATTAATTAAAGTTCGAAATTTTTACACTTTTTTGGCAATAACTCTAAATTTTTCTTCCAAATTCTGACGCAATTTTTTCGCCCCGCTCTCCCCTCGTCGCCCCGCGTCCAACGACGTATCGCTCGAGGGTGTAGACCCACTAAAAAACGAAAAAGTTGCTAACCTAACCTAACCTAAGGGACGGGACATAGACGGATTTCTATTGAAATCCACCTAAGCTCTGACAATTCGCATACATTTGGTTGTTCTGCGAATACAAAATTTCTTTAAATTGGTCAATTGTTATAACTATTTTTAAATTTTACTTACCAATACTGCTGGTCGGCTGCTCCCGCTGCTTTTCAGTGCTGTGGCGCTGAAAATTTCATTTCTGAAAAAAAAATAATTAATTAAAGTTCGAAATTTTTACACTTTTTTGGCAATAACTCTAAATTTTTCTTCCAAATTCTGACGCAATTTTTTCGCCCCGCTCTCCCCTCGTCGCCCCGCGTCCAACGACGTATCGCTCGAGGGTGTAGACCCACTAAAAAACGAAAAAGTTGCTAACCTAACCTAACCTAAGGGACGGGACATAGACGGATTTCTATTGAAATCCACCTAAGCTCTGACAATTCGCATACATTTGGTTGTTCTGCGAATACAAAATTTCTTTAAATTGGTCAATTGTTATAACTATTTTTAAATTTTACTTACCAATACTGCTGGTCGGCTGCTCCCGCTGCTTTTCAGTGCTGTGGCGCTGAAAATTTCATTTCTGAAAAAAAAATAATTAATTAAAGTTCGAAATTTTTACACTTTTTTGGCAATAACTCTAAATTTTTCTTCCAAATTCTGACGCAATTTTTTCGCCCCGCTCTCCCCTCGTCGCCCCGCGTCCAACGACGTATCGCTCGAGGGTGTAGACCCACTAAAAAACGAAAAAGTTGCTAACCTAACCTAACCTAAGGGACGGGACATAGACGGATTTCTATTGAAATCCACCTAAGCTCTGACAATTCGCATACATTTGGTTGTTCTGCGAATACAAAATTTCTTTAAATTGGTCAATTGTTATAACTATTTTTAAATTTTACTTACCAATACTGCTGGTCGGCTGCTCCCGCTGCTTTTCAGTGCTGTGGCGCTGAAAATTTCATTTCTGAAAAAAAAATAATTAATTAAAGTTCGAAATTTTTACACTTTTTTGGCAATAACTCTAAATTTTTCTTCCAAATTCTGACGCAATTTTTTCGCCCCGCTCTCCCCTCGTCGCCCCGCGTCCAACGACGTATCGCTCGAGGGTGTAGACCCACTAAAAAACGAAAAAGTTGCTAACCTAACCTAACCTAAGGGACGGGACATAGACGGATTTCTATTGAAATCCACCTAAGCTCTGACAATTCGCATACATTTGGTTGTTCTGCGAATACAAAATTTCTTTAAATTGGTCAATTGTTATAACTATTTTTAAATTTTACTTACCAATACTGCTGGTCGGCTGCTCCCGCTGCTTTTCAGTGCTGTGGCGCTGAAAATTTCATTTCTGAAAAAAAAATAATTAATTAAAGTTCGAAATTTTTACACTTTTTTGGCAATAACTCTAAATTTTTCTTCCAAATTCTGACGCAATTTTTTCGCCCCGCTCTCCCCTCGTCGCCCCGCGTCCAACGACGTATCGCTCGAGGGTGTAGACCCACTAAAAAACGAAAAAGTTGCTAACCTAACCTAACCTAAGGGACGGGACATAGACGGATTTCTATTGAAATCCACCTAAGCTCTGACAATTCGCATACATTTGGTTGTTCTGCGAATACAAAATTTCTTTAAATTGGTCAATTGTTATAACTATTTTTAAATTTTACTTACCAATACTGCTGGTCGGCTGCTCCCGCTGCTTTTCAGTGCTGTGGCGCTGAAAATTTCATTTCTGAAAAAAAAATAATTAATTAAAGTTCGAAATTTTTACACTTTTTTGGCAATAACTCTAAATTTTTCTTCCAAATTCTGACGCAATTTTTTCGCCCCGCTCTCCCCTCGTCGCCCCGCGTCCAACGACGTATCGCTCGAGGGTGTAGACCCACTAAAAAACGAAAAAGTTGCTAACCTAACCTAACCTAAGGGACGGGACATAGACGGATTTCTATTGAAATCCACCTAAGCTCTGACAATTCGCATACATTTGGTTGTTCTGCGAATACAAAATTTCTTTAAATTGGTCAATTGTTATAACTATTTTTAAATTTTACTTACCAATACTGCTGGTCGGCTGCTCCCGCTGCTTTTCAGTGCTGTGGCGCTGAAAATTTCATTTCTGAAAAAAAAATAATTAATTAAAGTTCGAAATTTTTACACTTTTTTGGCAATAACTCTAAATTTTTCTTCCAAATTCTGACGCAATTTTTTCGCCCCGCTCTCCCCTCGTCGCCCCGCGTCCAACGACGTATCGCTCGAGGGTGTAGACCCACTAAAAAACGAAAAAGTTGCTAACCTAACCTAACCTAAGGGACGGGACATAGACGGATTTCTATTGAAATCCACCTAAGCTCTGACAATTCGCATACATTTGGTTGTTCTGCGAATACAAAATTTCTTTAAATTGGTCAATTGTTATAACTATTTTTAAATTTTACTTACCAATACTGCTGGTCGGCTGCTCCCGCTGCTTTTCAGTGCTGTGGCGCTGAAAATTTCATTTCTGAAAAAAAAATAATTAATTAAAGTTCGAAATTTTTACACTTTTTTGGCAATAACTCTAAATTTTTCTTCCAAATTCTGACGCAATTTTTTCGCCCCGCTCTCCCCTCGTCGCCCCGCGTCCAACGACGTATCGCTCGAGGGTGTAGACCCACTAAAAAACGAAAAAGTTGCTAACCTAACCTAACCTAAGGGACGGGACATAGACGGATTTCTATTGAAATCCACCTAAGCTCTGACAATTCGCATACATTTGGTTGTTCTGCGAATACAAAATTTCTTTAAATTGGTCAATTGTTATAACTATTTTTAAATTTTACTTACCAATACTGCTGGTCGGCTGCTCCCGCTGCTTTTCAGTGCTGTGGCGCTGAAAATTTCATTTCTGAAAAAAAAATAATTAATTAAAGTTCGAAATTTTTACACTTTTTTGGCAATAACTCTAAATTTTTCTTCCAAATTCTGACGCAATTTTTTCGCCCCGCTCTCCCCTCGTCGCCCCGCGTCCAACGACGTATCGCTCGAGGGTGTAGACCCACTAAAAAACGAAAAAGTTGCTAACCTAACCTAACCTAAGGGACGGGACATAGACGGATTTCTATTGAAATCCACCTAAGCTCTGACAATTCGCATACATTTGGTTGTTCTGCGAATACAAAATTTCTTTAAATTGGTCAATTGTTATAACTATTTTTAAATTTTACTTACCAATACTGCTGGTCGGCTGCTCCCGCTGCTTTTCAGTGCTGTGGCGCTGAAAATTTCATTTCTGAAAAAAAAAAAATTAATTAAAGTTCGAAATTTTTACACTTTTTTGGCAATAACTCTAAATTTTTCTTCCAAATTCTGACGCAATTTTTTCGCCCCGCTCTCCCCTCGTCGCCCCGCGTCCAACGACGTATCGCTCGAGGGTGTAGACCCACTAAAAAACGAAAAAGTTGCTAACCTAACCTAACCTAAGGGACGGGACATAGACGGATTTCTATTGAAATCCACCTAAGCTCTGACAATTCGCATACATTTGGTTGTTCTGCGAATACAAAATTTCTTTAAATTGGTCAATTGTTATAACTATTTTTAAATTTTACTTACCAATACTGCTGGTCGGCTGCTCCCGCTGCTTTTCAGTGCTGTGGCGCTGAAAATTTCATTTCTGAAAAAAAAATAATTAATTAAAGTTCGAAATTTTTACACTTTTTTGGCAATAACTCTAAATTTTTCTTCCAAATTCTGACGCAATTTTTTCGCCCCGCTCTCCCCTCGTCGCCCCGCGTCCAACGACGTATCGCTCGAGGGTGTAGACCCACTAAAAAACGAAAAAGTTGCTAACCTAACCTAACCTAAGGGACGGGACATAGACGGATTTCTATTGAAATCCACCTAAGCTCTGACAATTCGCATACATTTGGTTGTTCTGCGAATACAAAATTTCTTTAAATTGGTCAATTGTTATAACTATTTTTAAATTTTACTTACCAATACTGCTGGTCGGCTGCTCCCGCTGCTTTTCAGTGCTGTGGCGCTGAAAATTTCATTTCTGAAAAAAAAATAATTAATTAAAGTTCGAAATTTTTACACTTTTTTGGCAATAACTCTAAATTTTTCTTCCAAATTCTGACGCAATTTTTTCGCCCCGCTCTCCCCTCGTCGCCCCGCGTCCAACGACGTATCGCTCGAGGGTGTAGACCCACTAAAAAACGAAAAAGTTGCTAACCTAACCTAACCTAAGGGACGGGACATAGACGGATTTCTATTGAAATCCACCTAAGCTCTGACAATTCGCATACATTTGGTTGTTCTGCGAATACAAAATTTCTTTAAATTGGTCAATTGTTATAACTATTTTTAAATTTTACTTACCAATACTGCTGGTCGGCTGCTCCCGCTGCTTTTCAGTGCTGTGGCGCTGAAAATTTCATTTCTGAAAAAAAAATAATTAATTAAAGTTCGAAATTTTTACACTTTTTTGGCAATAACTCTAAATTTTTCTTCCAAATTCTGACGCAATTTTTTCGCCCCGCTCTCCCCTCGTCGCCCCGCGTCCAACGACGTATCGCTCGAGGGTGTAGACCCACTAAAAAACGAAAAAGTTGCTAACCTAACCTAACCTAAGGGACGGGACATAGACGGATTTCTATTGAAATCCACCTAAGCTCTGACAATTCGCATACATTTGGTTGTTCTGCGAATACAAAATTTCTTTAAATTGGTCAATTGTTATAACTATTTTTAAATTTTACTTACCAATACTGCTGGTCGGCTGCTCCCGCTGCTTTTCAGTGCTGTGGCGCTGAAAATTTCATTTCTGAAAAAAAAATAATTAATTAAAGTTCGAAATTTTTACACTTTTTTGGCAATAACTCTAAATTTTTCTTCCAAATTCTGACGCAATTTTTTCGCCCCGCTCTCCCCTCGTCGCCCCGCGTCCAACGACGTATCGCTCGAGGGTGTAGACCCACTAAAAAACGAAAAAGTTGCTAACCTAACCTAACCTAAGGGACGGGACATAGACGGATTTCTATTGAAATCCACCTAAGCTCTGACAATTCGCATACATTTGGTTGTTCTGCGAATACAAAATTTCTTTAAATTGGTCAATTGTTATAACTATTTTTAAATTTTACTTACCAATACTGCTGGTCGGCTGCTCCCGCTGCTTTTCAGTGCTGTGGCGCTGAAAATTTCATTTCTGAAAAAAAAATAATTAATTAAAGTTCGAAATTTTTACACTTTTTTGGCAATAACTCTAAATTTTTCTTCCAAATTCTGACGCAATTTTTTCGCCCCGCTCTCCCCTCGTCGCCCCGCGTCCAACGACGTATCGCTCGAGGGTGTAGACCCACTAAAAAACGAAAAAGTTGCTAACCTAACCTAACCTAAGGGACGGGACATAGACGGATTTCTATTGAAATCCACCTAAGCTCTGACAATTCGCATACATTTGGTTGTTCTGCGAATACAAAATTTCTTTAAATTGGTCAATTGTTATAACTATTTTTAAATTTTACTTACCAATACTGCTGGTCGGCTGCTCCCGCTGCTTTTCAGTGCTGTGGCGCTGAAAATTTCATTTCTGAAAAAAAAATAATTAATTAAAGTTCGAAATTTTTACACTTTTTTGGCAATAACTCTAAATTTTTCTTCCAAATTCTGACGCAATTTTTTCGCCCCGCTCTCCCCTCGTCGCCCCGCGTCCAACGACGTATCGCTCGAGGGTGTAGACCCACTAAAAAACGAAAAAGTTGCTAACCTAACCTAACCTAAGGGACGGGACATAGACGGATTTCTATTGAAATCCACCTAAGCTCTGACAATTCGCATACATTTGGTTGTTCTGCGAATACAAAATTTCTTTAAATTGGTCAATTGTTATAACTATTTTTAAATTTTACTTACCAATACTGCTGGTCGGCTGCTCCCGCTGCTTTTCAGTGCTGTGGCGCTGAAAATTTCATTTCTGAAAAAAAAATAATTAATTAAAGTTCGAAATTTTTACACTTTTTTGGCAATAACTCTAAATTTTTCTTCCAAATTCTGACGCAATTTTTTCGCCCCGCTCTCCCCTCGTCGCCCCGCGTCCAACGACGTATCGCTCGAGGGTGTAGACCCACTAAAAAACGAAAAAGTTGCTAACCTAACCTAACCTAAGGGACGGGACATAGACGGATTTCTATTGAAATCCACCTAAGCTCTGACAATTCGCATACATTTGGTTGTTCTGCGAATACAAAATTTCTTTAAATTGGTCAATTGTTATAACTATTTTTAAATTTTACTTACCAATACTGCTGGTCGGCTGCTCCCGCTGCTTTTCAGTGCTGTGGCGCTGAAAATTTCATTTCTGAAAAAAAAATAATTAATTAAAGTTCGAAATTTTTACACTTTTTTGGCAATAACTCTAAATTTTTCTTCCAAATTCTGACGCAATTTTTTCGCCCCGCTCTCCCCTCGTCGCCCCGCGTCCAACGACGTATCGCTCGAGGGTGTAGACCCACTAAAAAACGAAAAAGTTGCTAACCTAACCTAACCTAAGGGACGGGACATAGACGGATTTCTATTGAAATCCACCTAAGCTCTGACAATTCGCATACATTTGGTTGTTCTGCGAATACAAAATTTCTTTAAATTGGTCAATTGTTATAACTATTTTTAAATTTTACTTACCAATACTGCTGGTCGGCTGCTCCCGCTGCTTTTCAGTGCTGTGGCGCTGAAAATTTCATTTCTGAAAAAAAAATAATTAATTAAAGTTCGAAATTTTTACACTTTTTTGGCAATAACTCTAAATTTTTCTTCCAAATTCTGACGCAATTTTTTCGCCCCGCTCTCCCCTCGTCGCCCCGCGTCCAACGACGTATCGCTCGAGGGTGTAGACCCACTAAAAAACGAAAAAGTTGCTAACCTAACCTAACCTAAGGGACGGGACATAGACGGATTTCTATTGAAATCCACCTAAGCTCTGACAATTCGCATACATTTGGTTGTTCTGCGAATACAAAATTTCTTTAAATTGGTCAATTGTTATAACTATTTTTAAATTTTACTTACCAATACTGCTGGTCGGCTGCTCCCGCTGCTTTTCAGTGCTGTGGCGCTGAAAATTTCATTTCTGAAAAAAAAATAATTAATTAAAGTTCGAAATTTTTACACTTTTTTGGCAATAACTCTAAATTTTTCTTCCAAATTCTGACGCAATTTTTTCGCCCCGCTCTCCCCTCGTCGCCCCGCGTCCAACGACGTATCGCTCGAGGGTGTAGACCCACTAAAAAACGAAAAAGTTGCTAACCTAACCTAACCTAAGGGACGGGACATAGACGGATTTCTATTGAAATCCACCTAAGCTCTGACAATTCGCATACATTTGGTTGTTCTGCGAATACAAAATTTCTTTAAATTGGTCAATTGTTATAACTATTTTTAAATTTTACTTACCAATACTGCTGGTCGGCTGCTCCCGCTGCTTTTCAGTGCTGTGGCGCTGAAAATTTCATTTCTGAAAAAAAAATAATTAATTAAAGTTCGAAATTTTTACACTTTTTTGGCAATAACTCTAAATTTTTCTTCCAAATTCTGACGCAATTTTTTCGCCCCGCTCTCCCCTCGTCGCCCCGCGTCCAACGACGTATCGCTCGAGGGTGTAGACCCACTAAAAAACGAAAAAGTTGCTAACCTAACCTAACCTAAGGGACGGGACATAGACGGATTTCTATTGAAATCCACCTAAGCTCTGACAATTCGCATACATTTGGTTGTTCTGCGAATACAAAATTTCTTTAAATTGGTCAATTGTTATAACTATTTTTAAATTTTACTTACCAATACTGCTGGTCGGCTGCTCCCGCTGCTTTTCAGTGCTGTGGCGCTGAAAATTTCATTTCTGAAAAAAAAATAATTAATTAAAGTTCGAAATTTTTACACTTTTTTGGCAATAACTCTAAATTTTTCTTCCAAATTCTGACGCAATTTTTTCGCCCCGCTCTCCCCTCGTCGCCCCGCGTCCAACGACGTATCGCTCGAGGGTGTAGACCCACTAAAAAACGAAAAAGTTGCTAACCTAACCTAACCTAAGGGACGGGACATAGACGGATTTCTATTGAAATCCACCTAAGCTCTGACAATTCGCATACATTTGGTTGTTCTGCGAATACAAAATTTCTTTAAATTGGTCAATTGTTATAACTATTTTTAAATTTTACTTACCAATACTGCTGGTCGGCTGCTCCCGCTGCTTTTCAGTGCTGTGGCGCTGAAAATTTCATTTCTGAAAAAAAAATAATTAATTAAAGTTCGAAATTTTTACACTTTTTTGGCAATAACTCTAAATTTTTCTTCCAAATTCTGACGCAATTTTTTCGCCCCGCTCTCCCCTCGTCGCCCCGCGTCCAACGACGTATCGCTCGAGGGTGTAGACCCACTAAAAAACGAAAAAGTTGCTAACCTAACCTAACCTAAGGGACGGGACATAGACGGATTTCTATTGAAATCCACCTAAGCTCTGACAATTCGCATACATTTGGTTGTTCTGCGAATACAAAATTTCTTTAAATTGGTCAATTGTTATAACTATTTTTAAATTTTACTTACCAATACTGCTGGTCGGCTGCTCCCGCTGCTTTTCAGTGCTGTGGCGCTGAAAATTTCATTTCTGAAAAAAAAATAATTAATTAAAGTTCGAAATTTTTACACTTTTTTGGCAATAACTCTAAATTTTTCTTCCAAATTCTGACGCAATTTTTTCGCCCCGCTCTCCCCTCGTCGCCCCGCGTCCAACGACGTATCGCTCGAGGGTGTAGACCCACTAAAAAACGAAAAAGTTGCTAACCTAACCTAACCTAAGGGACGGGACATAGACGGATTTCTATTGAAATCCACCTAAGCTCTGACAATTCGCATACATTTGGTTGTTCTGCGAATACAAAATTTCTTTAAATTGGTCAATTGTTATAACTATTTTTAAATTTTACTTACCAATACTGCTGGTCGGCTGCTCCCGCTGCTTTTCAGTGCTGTGGCGCTGAAAATTTCATTTCTGAAAAAAAAATAATTAATTAAAGTTCGAAATTTTTACACTTTTTTGGCAATAACTCTAAATTTTTCTTCCAAATTCTGACGCAATTTTTTCGCCCCGCTCTCCCCTCGTCGCCCCGCGTCCAACGACGTATCGCTCGAGGGTGTAGACCCACTAAAAAACGAAAAAGTTGCTAACCTAACCTAACCTAAGGGACGGGACATAGACGGATTTCTATTGAAATCCACCTAAGCTCTGACAATTCGCATACATTTGGTTGTTCTGCGAATACAAAATTTCTTTAAATTGGTCAATTGTTATAACTATTTTTAAATTTTACTTACCAATACTGCTGGTCGGCTGCTCCCGCTGCTTTTCAGTGCTGTGGCGCTGAAAATTTCATTTCTGAAAAAAAAATAATTAATTAAAGTTCGAAATTTTTACACTTTTTTGGCAATAACTCTAAATTTTTCTTCCAAATTCTGACGCAATTTTTTCGCCCCGCTCTCCCCTCGTCGCCCCGCGTCCAACGACGTATCGCTCGAGGGTGTAGACCCACTAAAAAACGAAAAAGTTGCTAACCTAACCTAACCTAAGGGACGGGACATAGACGGATTTCTATTGAAATCCACCTAAGCTCTGACAATTCGCATACATTTGGTTGTTCTGCGAATACAAAATTTCTTTAAATTGGTCAATTGTTATAACTATTTTTAAATTTTACTTACCAATACTGCTGGTCGGCTGCTCCCGCTGCTTTTCAGTGCTGTGGCGCTGAAAATTTCATTTCTGAAAAAAAAATAATTAATTAAAGTTCGAAATTTTTACACTTTTTTGGCAATAACTCTAAATTTTTCTTCCAAATTCTGACGCAATTTTTTCGCCCCGCTCTCCCCTCGTCGCCCCGCGTCCAACGACGTATCGCTCGAGGGTGTAGACCCACTAAAAAACGAAAAAGTTGCTAACCTAACCTAACCTAAGGGACGGGACATAGACGGATTTCTATTGAAATCCACCTAAGCTCTGACAATTCGCATACATTTGGTTGTTCTGCGAATACAAAATTTCTTTAAATTGGTCAATTGTTATAACTATTTTTAAATTTTACTTACCAATACTGCTGGTCGGCTGCTCCCGCTGCTTTTCAGTGCTGTGGCGCTGAAAATTTCATTTCTGAAAAAAAAATAATTAATTAAAGTTCGAAATTTTTACACTTTTTTGGCAATAACTCTAAATTTTTTCTTCCAAATTCTGACGCAATTTTTTCGCCCCGCTCTCCCCTCGTCGCCCCGCGTCC
>CAJHVG010000062.1:0-12029 GCA_905147325.1 Notodonta dromedarius
TGTTCTGCGAATACAAAATTTCTTTAAATTGGTCAATTGTTATAACTATTTTTAAATTTTACTTACCAATACTGCTGGTCGGCTGCTCCCGCTGCTTTTCAGTGCTGTGGCGCTGAAAATTTCATTTCTGAAAAAATTTAATTAATTAAAGTTCGAAATTTTTACGCTTTTTTGGCAATAACTCTAAATTTTTCTTCCAAATTCTGACGCAATTTTTTCGCCCCGCTCTCCCCTCGTCGCCCCGCGTCCAACGACGTATCGCTCGAGGGTGTAGACCCACTAAAAAACGAAAAAGTTGCTAACCTAACCTAACCTAAGGGACGGGACATAGACGGATTTCTATTGAAATCCACCTAAGCTCTGACAATTCGCATACATTTGGTTGTTCTGCGAATACAAAATTTCTTTAAATTGGTCAATTGTTATAACTATTTTTAAATTTTACTTACCAATACTGCTGGTCGGCTGCTCCCGCTGCTTTTCAGTGCTGTGGCGCTGAAAATTTCATTTCTGAAAAAATTTAATTAATTAAAGTTCGAAATTTTTACGCTTTTTTGGCAATAACTCTAAATTTTTCTTCCAAATTCTGACGCAATTTTTTCGCCCCGCTCTCCCCTCGTCGCCCCGCGTCCAACGACGTATCGCTCGAGGGTGTAGACCCACTAAAAAACGAAAAAGTTGCTAACCTAACCTAACCTAAGGGACGGGACATAGACGGATTTCTATTGAAATCCACCTAAGCTCTGACAATTCGCATACATTTGGTTGTTCTGCGAATACAAAATTTCTTTAAATTGGTCAATTGTTATAACTATTTTTAAATTTTACTTACCAATACTGCTGGTCGGCTGCTCCCGCTGCTTTTCAGTGCTGTGGCGCTGAAAATTTCATTTCTGAAAAAATTTAATTAATTAAAGTTCGAAATTTTTACGCTTTTTTGGCAATAACTCTAAATTTTTCTTCCAAATTCTGACGCAATTTTTTCGCCCCGCTCTCCCCTCGTCGCCCCGCGTCCAACGACGTATCGCTCGAGGGTGTAGACCCACTAAAAAACGAAAAAGTTGCTAACCTAACCTAACCTAAGGGACGGGACATAGACGGATTTCTATTGAAATCCACCTAAGCTCTGACAATTCGCATACATTTGGTTGTTCTGCGAATACAAAATTTCTTTAAATTGGTCAATTGTTATAACTATTTTTAAATTTTACTTACCAATACTGCTGGTCGGCTGCTCCCGCTGCTTTTCAGTGCTGTGGCGCTGAAAATTTCATTTCTGAAAAAATTTAATTAATTAAAGTTCGAAATTTTTACGCTTTTTTGGCAATAACTCTAAATTTTTCTTCCAAATTCTGACGCAATTTTTTCGCCCCGCTCTCCCCTCGTCGCCCCGCGTCCAACGACGTATCGCTCGAGGGTGTAGACCCACTAAAAAACGAAAAAGTTGCTAACCTAACCTAACCTAAGGGACGGGACATAGACGGATTTCTATTGAAATCCACCTAAGCTCTGACAATTCGCATACATTTGGTTGTTCTGCGAATACAAAATTTCTTTAAATTGGTCAATTGTTATAACTATTTTTAAATTTTACTTACCAATACTGCTGGTCGGCTGCTCCCGCTGCTTTTCAGTGCTGTGGCGCTGAAAATTTCATTTCTGAAAAAATTTAATTAATTAAAGTTCGAAATTTTTACGCTTTTTTGGCAATAACTCTAAATTTTTCTTCCAAATTCTGACGCAATTTTTTCGCCCCGCTCTCCCCTCGTCGCCCCGCGTCCAACGACGTATCGCTCGAGGGTGTAGACCCACTAAAAAACGAAAAAGTTGCTAACCTAACCTAACCTAAGGGACGGGACATAGACGGATTTCTATTGAAATCCACCTAAGCTCTGACAATTCGCATACATTTGGTTGTTCTGCGAATACAAAATTTCTTTAAATTGGTCAATTGTTATAACTATTTTTAAATTTTACTTACCAATACTGCTGGTCGGCTGCTCCCGCTGCTTTTCAGTGCTGTGGCGCTGAAAATTTCATTTCTGAAAAAATTTAATTAATTAAAGTTCGAAATTTTTACGCTTTTTTGGCAATAACTCTAAATTTTTCTTCCAAATTCTGACGCAATTTTTTCGCCCCGCTCTCCCCTCGTCGCCCCGCGTCCAACGACGTATCGCTCGAGGGTGTAGACCCACTAAAAAACGAAAAAGTTGCTAACCTAACCTAACCTAAGGGACGGGACATAGACGGATTTCTATTGAAATCCACCTAAGCTCTGACAATTCGCATACATTTGGTTGTTCTGCGAATACAAAATTTCTTTAAATTGGTCAATTGTTATAACTATTTTTAAATTTTACTTACCAATACTGCTGGTCGGCTGCTCCCGCTGCTTTTCAGTGCTGTGGCGCTGAAAATTTCATTTCTGAAAAAATTTAATTAATTAAAGTTCGAAATTTTTACGCTTTTTTGGCAATAACTCTAAATTTTTCTTCCAAATTCTGACGCAATTTTTTCGCCCCGCTCTCCCCTCGTCGCCCCGCGTCCAACGACGTATCGCTCGAGGGTGTAGACCCACTAAAAAACGAAAAAGTTGCTAACCTAACCTAACCTAAGGGACGGGACATAGACGGATTTCTATTGAAATCCACCTAAGCTCTGACAATTCGCATACATTTGGTTGTTCTGCGAATACAAAATTTCTTTAAATTGGTCAATTGTTATAACTATTTTTAAATTTTACTTACCAATACTGCTGGTCGGCTGCTCCCGCTGCTTTTCAGTGCTGTGGCGCTGAAAATTTCATTTCTGAAAAAATTTAATTAATTAAAGTTCGAAATTTTTACGCTTTTTTGGCAATAACTCTAAATTTTTCTTCCAAATTCTGACGCAATTTTTTCGCCCCGCTCTCCCCTCGTCGCCCCGCGTCCAACGACGTATCGCTCGAGGGTGTAGACCCACTAAAAAACGAAAAAGTTGCTAACCTAACCTAACCTAAGGGACGGGACATAGACGGATTTCTATTGAAATCCACCTAAGCTCTGACAATTCGCATACATTTGGTTGTTCTGCGAATACAAAATTTCTTTAAATTGGTCAATTGTTATAACTATTTTTAAATTTTACTTACCAATACTGCTGGTCGGCTGCTCCCGCTGCTTTTCAGTGCTGTGGCGCTGAAAATTTCATTTCTGAAAAAATTTAATTAATTAAAGTTCGAAATTTTTACGCTTTTTTGGCAATAACTCTAAATTTTTCTTCCAAATTCTGACGCAATTTTTTCGCCCCGCTCTCCCCTCGTCGCCCCGCGTCCAACGACGTATCGCTCGAGGGTGTAGACCCACTAAAAAACGAAAAAGTTGCTAACCTAACCTAACCTAAGGGACGGGACATAGACGGATTTCTATTGAAATCCACCTAAGCTCTGACAATTCGCATACATTTGGTTGTTCTGCGAATACAAAATTTCTTTAAATTGGTCAATTGTTATAACTATTTTTAAATTTTACTTACCAATACTGCTGGTCGGCTGCTCCCGCTGCTTTTCAGTGCTGTGGCGCTGAAAATTTCATTTCTGAAAAAATTTAATTAATTAAAGTTCGAAATTTTTACGCTTTTTTGGCAATAACTCTAAATTTTTCTTCCAAATTCTGACGCAATTTTTTCGCCCCGCTCTCCCCTCGTCGCCCCGCGTCCAACGACGTATCGCTCGAGGGTGTAGACCCACTAAAAAACGAAAAAGTTGCTAACCTAACCTAACCTAAGGGACGGGACATAGACGGATTTCTATTGAAATCCACCTAAGCTCTGACAATTCGCATACATTTGGTTGTTCTGCGAATACAAAATTTCTTTAAATTGGTCAATTGTTATAACTATTTTTAAATTTTACTTACCAATACTGCTGGTCGGCTGCTCCCGCTGCTTTTCAGTGCTGTGGCGCTGAAAATTTCATTTCTGAAAAAATTTAATTAATTAAAGTTCGAAATTTTTACGCTTTTTTGGCAATAACTCTAAATTTTTCTTCCAAATTCTGACGCAATTTTTTCGCCCCGCTCTCCCCTCGTCGCCCCGCGTCCAACGACGTATCGCTCGAGGGTGTAGACCCACTAAAAAACGAAAAAGTTGCTAACCTAACCTAACCTAAGGGACGGGACATAGACGGATTTCTATTGAAATCCACCTAAGCTCTGACAATTCGCATACATTTGGTTGTTCTGCGAATACAAAATTTCTTTAAATTGGTCAATTGTTATAACTATTTTTAAATTTTACTTACCAATACTGCTGGTCGGCTGCTCCCGCTGCTTTTCAGTGCTGTGGCGCTGAAAATTTCATTTCTGAAAAAATTTAATTAATTAAAGTTCGAAATTTTTACGCTTTTTTGGCAATAACTCTAAATTTTTCTTCCAAATTCTGACGCAATTTTTTCGCCCCGCTCTCCCCTCGTCGCCCCGCGTCCAACGACGTATCGCTCGAGGGTGTAGACCCACTAAAAAACGAAAAAGTTGCTAACCTAACCTAACCTAAGGGACGGGACATAGACGGATTTCTATTGAAATCCACCTAAGCTCTGACAATTCGCATACATTTGGTTGTTCTGCGAATACAAAATTTCTTTAAATTGGTCAATTGTTATAACTATTTTTAAATTTTACTTACCAATACTGCTGGTCGGCTGCTCCCGCTGCTTTTCAGTGCTGTGGCGCTGAAAATTTCATTTCTGAAAAAATTTAATTAATTAAAGTTCGAAATTTTTACGCTTTTTTGGCAATAACTCTAAATTTTTCTTCCAAATTCTGACGCAATTTTTTCGCCCCGCTCTCCCCTCGTCGCCCCGCGTCCAACGACGTATCGCTCGAGGGTGTAGACCCACTAAAAAACGAAAAAGTTGCTAACCTAACCTAACCTAAGGGACGGGACATAGACGGATTTCTATTGAAATCCACCTAAGCTCTGACAATTCGCATACATTTGGTTGTTCTGCGAATACAAAATTTCTTTAAATTGGTCAATTGTTATAACTATTTTTAAATTTTACTTACCAATACTGCTGGTCGGCTGCTCCCGCTGCTTTTCAGTGCTGTGGCGCTGAAAATTTCATTTCTGAAAAAATTTAATTAATTAAAGTTCGAAATTTTTACGCTTTTTTGGCAATAACTCTAAATTTTTCTTCCAAATTCTGACGCAATTTTTTCGCCCCGCTCTCCCCTCGTCGCCCCGCGTCCAACGACGTATCGCTCGAGGGTGTAGACCCACTAAAAAACGAAAAAGTTGCTAACCTAACCTAACCTAAGGGACGGGACATAGACGGATTTCTATTGAAATCCACCTAAGCTCTGACAATTCGCATACATTTGGTTGTTCTGCGAATACAAAATTTCTTTAAATTGGTCAATTGTTATAACTATTTTTAAATTTTACTTACCAATACTGCTGGTCGGCTGCTCCCGCTGCTTTTCAGTGCTGTGGCGCTGAAAATTTCATTTCTGAAAAAATTTAATTAATTAAAGTTCGAAATTTTTACGCTTTTTTGGCAATAACTCTAAATTTTTCTTCCAAATTCTGACGCAATTTTTTCGCCCCGCTCTCCCCTCGTCGCCCCGCGTCCAACGACGTATCGCTCGAGGGTGTAGACCCACTAAAAAACGAAAAAGTTGCTAACCTAACCTAACCTAAGGGACGGGACATAGACGGATTTCTATTGAAATCCACCTAAGCTCTGACAATTCGCATACATTTGGTTGTTCTGCGAATACAAAATTTCTTTAAATTGGTCAATTGTTATAACTATTTTTAAATTTTACTTACCAATACTGCTGGTCGGCTGCTCCCGCTGCTTTTCAGTGCTGTGGCGCTGAAAATTTCATTTCTGAAAAAATTTAATTAATTAAAGTTCGAAATTTTTACGCTTTTTTGGCAATAACTCTAAATTTTTCTTCCAAATTCTGACGCAATTTTTTCGCCCCGCTCTCCCCTCGTCGCCCCGCGTCCAACGACGTATCGCTCGAGGGTGTAGACCCACTAAAAAACGAAAAAGTTGCTAACCTAACCTAACCTAAGGGACGGGACATAGACGGATTTCTATTGAAATCCACCTAAGCTCTGACAATTCGCATACATTTGGTTGTTCTGCGAATACAAAATTTCTTTAAATTGGTCAATTGTTATAACTATTTTTAAATTTTACTTACCAATACTGCTGGTCGGCTGCTCCCGCTGCTTTTCAGTGCTGTGGCGCTGAAAATTTCATTTCTGAAAAAATTTAATTAATTAAAGTTCGAAATTTTTACGCTTTTTTGGCAATAACTCTAAATTTTTCTTCCAAATTCTGACGCAATTTTTTCGCCCCGCTCTCCCCTCGTCGCCCCGCGTCCAACGACGTATCGCTCGAGGGTGTAGACCCACTAAAAAACGAAAAAGTTGCTAACCTAACCTAACCTAAGGGACGGGACATAGACGGATTTCTATTGAAATCCACCTAAGCTCTGACAATTCGCATACATTTGGTTGTTCTGCGAATACAAAATTTCTTTAAATTGGTCAATTGTTATAACTATTTTTAAATTTTACTTACCAATACTGCTGGTCGGCTGCTCCCGCTGCTTTTCAGTGCTGTGGCGCTGAAAATTTCATTTCTGAAAAAATTTAATTAATTAAAGTTCGAAATTTTTACGCTTTTTTGGCAATAACTCTAAATTTTTCTTCCAAATTCTGACGCAATTTTTTCGCCCCGCTCTCCCCTCGTCGCCCCGCGTCCAACGACGTATCGCTCGAGGGTGTAGACCCACTAAAAAACGAAAAAGTTGCTAACCTAACCTAACCTAAGGGACGGGACATAGACGGATTTCTATTGAAATCCACCTAAGCTCTGACAATTCGCATACATTTGGTTGTTCTGCGAATACAAAATTTCTTTAAATTGGTCAATTGTTATAACTATTTTTAAATTTTACTTACCAATACTGCTGGTCGGCTGCTCCCGCTGCTTTTCAGTGCTGTGGCGCTGAAAATTTCATTTCTGAAAAAATTTAATTAATTAAAGTTCGAAATTTTTACGCTTTTTTGGCAATAACTCTAAATTTTTCTTCCAAATTCTGACGCAATTTTTTCGCCCCGCTCTCCCCTCGTCGCCCCGCGTCCAACGACGTATCGCTCGAGGGTGTAGACCCACTAAAAAACGAAAAAGTTGCTAACCTAACCTAACCTAAGGGACGGGACATAGACGGATTTCTATTGAAATCCACCTAAGCTCTGACAATTCGCATACATTTGGTTGTTCTGCGAATACAAAATTTCTTTAAATTGGTCAATTGTTATAACTATTTTTAAATTTTACTTACCAATACTGCTGGTCGGCTGCTCCCGCTGCTTTTCAGTGCTGTGGCGCTGAAAATTTCATTTCTGAAAAAATTTAATTAATTAAAGTTCGAAATTTTTACGCTTTTTTGGCAATAACTCTAAATTTTTCTTCCAAATTCTGACGCAATTTTTTCGCCCCGCTCTCCCCTCGTCGCCCCGCGTCCAACGACGTATCGCTCGAGGGTGTAGACCCACTAAAAAACGAAAAAGTTGCTAACCTAACCTAACCTAAGGGACGGGACATAGACGGATTTCTATTGAAATCCACCTAAGCTCTGACAATTCGCATACATTTGGTTGTTCTGCGAATACAAAATTTCTTTAAATTGGTCAATTGTTATAACTATTTTTAAATTTTACTTACCAATACTGCTGGTCGGCTGCTCCCGCTGCTTTTCAGTGCTGTGGCGCTGAAAATTTCATTTCTGAAAAAAAAATAATTAATTAAAGTTCGAAATTTTTACACTTTTTTGGCAATAACTCTAAATTTTTCTTCCAAATTCTGACGCAATTTTTTCGCCCCGCTCTCCCCTCGTCGCCCCGCGTCCAACGACGTATCGCTCGAGGGTGTAGACCCACTAAAAAACGAAAAAGTTGCTAACCTAACCTAACCTAAGGGACGGGACATAGACGGATTTCTATTGAAATCCACCTAAGCTCTGACAATTCGCATACATTTGGTTGTTCTGCGAATACAAAATTTCTTTAAATTGGTCAATTGTTATAACTATTTTTAAATTTTACTTACCAATACTGCTGGTCGGCTGCTCCCGCTGCTTTTCAGTGCTGTGGCGCTGAAAATTTCATTTCTGAAAAAAAAATAATTAATTAAAGTTCGAAATTTTTACACTTTTTTGGCAATAACTCTAAATTTTTCTTCCAAATTCTGACGCAATTTTTTCGCCCCGCTCTCCCCTCGTCGCCCCGCGTCCAACGACGTATCGCTCGAGGGTGTAGACCCACTAAAAAACGAAAAAGTTGCTAACCTAACCTAACCTAAGGGACGGGACATAGACGGATTTCTATTGAAATCCACCTAAGCTCTGACAATTCGCATACATTTGGTTGTTCTGCGAATACAAAATTTCTTTAAATTGGTCAATTGTTATAACTATTTTTAAATTTTACTTACCAATACTGCTGGTCGGCTGCTCCCGCTGCTTTTCAGTGCTGTGGCGCTGAAAATTTCATTTCTGAAAAAAAAATAATTAATTAAAGTTCGAAATTTTTACACTTTTTTGGCAATAACTCTAAATTTTTCTTCCAAATTCTGACGCAATTTTTTCGCCCCGCTCTCCCCTCGTCGCCCCGCGTCCAACGACGTATCGCTCGAGGGTGTAGACCCACTAAAAAACGAAAAAGTTGCTAACCTAACCTAACCTAAGGGACGGGACATAGACGGATTTCTATTGAAATCCACCTAAGCTCTGACAATTCGCATACATTTGGTTGTTCTGCGAATACAAAATTTCTTTAAATTGGTCAATTGTTATAACTATTTTTAAATTTTACTTACCAATACTGCTGGTCGGCTGCTCCCGCTGCTTTTCAGTGCTGTGGCGCTGAAAATTTCATTTCTGAAAAAAAAATAATTAATTAAAGTTCGAAATTTTTACACTTTTTTGGCAATAACTCTAAATTTTTCTTCCAAATTCTGACGCAATTTTTTCGCCCCGCTCTCCCCTCGTCGCCCCGCGTCCAACGACGTATCGCTCGAGGGTGTAGACCCACTAAAAAACGAAAAAGTTGCTAACCTAACCTAACCTAAGGGACGGGACATAGACGGATTTCTATTGAAATCCACCTAAGCTCTGACAATTCGCATACATTTGGTTGTTCTGCGAATACAAAATTTCTTTAAATTGGTCAATTGTTATAACTATTTTTAAATTTTACTTACCAATACTGCTGGTCGGCTGCTCCCGCTGCTTTTCAGTGCTGTGGCGCTGAAAATTTCATTTCTGAAAAAAAAATAATTAATTAAAGTTCGAAATTTTTACACTTTTTTGGCAATAACTCTAAATTTTTCTTCCAAATTCTGACGCAATTTTTTCGCCCCGCTCTCCCCTCGTCGCCCCGCGTCCAACGACGTATCGCTCGAGGGTGTAGACCCACTAAAAAACGAAAAAGTTGCTAACCTAACCTAACCTAAGGGACGGGACATAGACGGATTTCTATTGAAATCCACCTAAGCTCTGACAATTCGCATACATTTGGTTGTTCTGCGAATACAAAATTTCTTTAAATTGGTCAATTGTTATAACTATTTTTAAATTTTACTTACCAATACTGCTGGTCGGCTGCTCCCGCTGCTTTTCAGTGCTGTGGCGCTGAAAATTTCATTTCTGAAAAAAAAATAATTAATTAAAGTTCGAAATTTTTACACTTTTTTGGCAATAACTCTAAATTTTTCTTCCAAATTCTGACGCAATTTTTTCGCCCCGCTCTCCCCTCGTCGCCCCGCGTCCAACGACGTATCGCTCGAGGGTGTAGACCCACTAAAAAACGAAAAAGTTGCTAACCTAACCTAACCTAAGGGACGGGACATAGACGGATTTCTATTGAAATCCACCTAAGCTCTGACAATTCGCATACATTTGGTTGTTCTGCGAATACAAAATTTCTTTAAATTGGTCAATTGTTATAACTATTTTTAAATTTTACTTACCAATACTGCTGGTCGGCTGCTCCCGCTGCTTTTCAGTGCTGTGGCGCTGAAAATTTCATTTCTGAAAAAAAAATAATTAATTAAAGTTCGAAATTTTTACACTTTTTTGGCAATAACTCTAAATTTTTCTTCCAAATTCTGACGCAATTTTTTCGCCCCGCTCTCCCCTCGTCGCCCCGCGTCCAACGACGTATCGCTCGAGGGTGTAGACCCACTAAAAAACGAAAAAGTTGCTAACCTAACCTAACCTAAGGGACGGGACATAGACGGATTTCTATTGAAATCCACCTAAGCTCTGACAATTCGCATACATTTGGTTGTTCTGCGAATACAAAATTTCTTTAAATTGGTCAATTGTTATAACTATTTTTAAATTTTACTTACCAATACTGCTGGTCGGCTGCTCCCGCTGCTTTTCAGTGCTGTGGCGCTGAAAATTTCATTTCTGAAAAAAAAATAATTAATTAAAGTTCGAAATTTTTACACTTTTTTGGCAATAACTCTAAATTTTTCTTCCAAATTCTGACGCAATTTTTTCGCCCCGCTCTCCCCTCGTCGCCCCGCGTCCAACGACGTATCGCTCGAGGGTGTAGACCCACTAAAAAACGAAAAAGTTGCTAACCTAACCTAACCTAAGGGACGGGACATAGACGGATTTCTATTGAAATCCACCTAAGCTCTGACAATTCGCATACATTTGGTTGTTCTGCGAATACAAAATTTCTTTAAATTGGTCAATTGTTATAACTATTTTTAAATTTTACTTACCAATACTGCTGGTCGGCTGCTCCCGCTGCTTTTCAGTGCTGTGGCGCTGAAAATTTCATTTCTGAAAAAAAAATAATTAATTAAAGTTCGAAATTTTTACACTTTTTTGGCAATAACTCTAAATTTTTCTTCCAAATTCTGACGCAATTTTTTCGCCCCGCTCTCCCCTCGTCGCCCCGCGTCCAACGACGTATCGCTCGAGGGTGTAGACCCACTAAAAAACGAAAAAGTTGCTAACCTAACCTAACCTAAGGGACGGGACATAGACGGATTTCTATTGAAATCCACCTAAGCTCTGACAATTCGCATACATTTGGTTGTTCTGCGAATACAAAATTTCTTTAAATTGGTCAATTGTTATAACTATTTTTAAATTTTACTTACCAATACTGCTGGTCGGCTGCTCCCGCTGCTTTTCAGTGCTGTGGCGCTGAAAATTTCATTTCTGAAAAAAAAATAATTAATTAAAGTTCGAAATTTTTACACTTTTTTGGCAATAACTCTAAATTTTTCTTCCAAATTCTGACGCAATTTTTTCGCCCCGCTCTCCCCTCGTCGCCCCGCGTCCAACGACGTATCGCTCGAGGGTGTAGACCCACTAAAAAACGAAAAAGTTGCTAACCTAACCTAACCTAAGGGACGGGACATAGACGGATTTCTATTGAAATCCACCTAAGCTCTGACAATTCGCATACATTTGGTTGTTCTGCGAATACAAAATTTCTTTAAATTGGTCAATTGTTATAACTATTTTTAAATTTTACTTACCAATACTGCTGGTCGGCTGCTCCCGCTGCTTTTCAGTGCTGTGGCGCTGAAAATTTCATTTCTGAAAAAAAAATAATTAATTAAAGTTCGAAATTTTTACACTTTTTTGGCAATAACTCTAAATTTTTCTTCCAAATTCTGACGCAATTTTTTCGCCCCGCTCTCCCCTCGTCGCCCCGCGTCCAACGACGTATCGCTCGAGGGTGTAGACCCACTAAAAAACGAAAAAGTTGCTAACCTAACCTAACCTAAGGGACGGGACATAGACGGATTTCTATTGAAATCCACCTAAGCTCTGACAATTCGCATACATTTGGTTGTTCTGCGAATACAAAATTTCTTTAAATTGGTCAATTGTTATAACTATTTTTAAATTTTACTTACCAATACTGCTGGTCGGCTGCTCCCGCTGCTTTTCAGTGCTGTGGCGCTGAAAATTTCATTTCTGAAAAAAAAATAATTA
>CAJHVG010000063.1:0-11893 GCA_905147325.1 Notodonta dromedarius
CACTTTTTTGAAGCTACTCTCTCGAGCGACACCTCGTCGGAAGCGGGGCGTCGCTGGCGATGCTATAGGATGAAAATTAGCCAAAAGTTAGGTTCAAAATTGTTGAGGGGGGGGGAAAAAACTGAAAATTTTCGATTAATTGGCGACTTTTGTTTTAGAAAATTGAAAATCTAGGTGACCTAGATAGCGGACACCGTCAGGAAGACCACCAGGGACCTCCCCAGCGAGTTAGGTAGTTATCGGTGAATTAGGTGCTGAGTTATTAGACTTTGAAATTCCAGAAACTACAATTCGACCGACGACGGCGACAAAATAGGTAAGTAGTATGTTCAAGAAAAGCGAAATTATGGATGGAACCAACAACGCAGACCCTGGGGACCTTCCCACCAGGTATGACGGCTATCAGATGAACTGATAGACGATTATCGAGTTGTTTGTTTGCAGAAATTAACTTTTTTCGACAAATTTAGGTAAGTAGTATGTTCAAGAAAAGCGAAATTATGGATGGAACCAACAACGCAGACCCTGGGGACCTTCCCACCAGGTATGACGGTTATCAGATGAACTGATTATCGAGTTATTTGTTTGCAGAAATTAACTTTTTTATTCTGAAAATTAACACGAAAAATATACCAAAATTTGGGAAAGATAGGTACGTTGATTAGGAACGATGTTATCACAATGAATGTTCAAACGACAATAGCAAATGTATTGCGCGCGGTCCGCGCTTATATAGGTAAAACTTTTCGTCGAGACAAAGGAACAAAGGATGTGGTGTGGTGGGGGTGGCTGGGTGGTACTTGTTTGCCGCAGAGACAAAGGAAACAAAGAAAACAAAGGATGTGGTGGGGGTGGGTGGTACTTTTTTGAAGCTACTCTCTCGAGCGACACCTCGTCGGAAGCGGGGCGTCGCTGGCGATGCTATAGGATGAAAATTAGCCAAAAGTTAGGTTCAAAATTGTTGAGGGGGGGGAAAAAACTGAAAATTTTCGATTAATTGGCGACTTTTGTTTTAGAAAATTGAAAATCTAGGTGACCTAGATAGCGGACACCGTCAGGAAGACCACCAGGGACCTCCCCAGCGAGTTAGGTAGTTATCGGTGAATTAGGTGCTGAGTTATTAGACTTTGAAATTCCAGAAACTACAATTCGACCGACGACGGCGACAAAATAGGTAAGTAGTATGTTCAAGAAAAGCGAAATTATGGATGGAACCAACAACGCAGACCCTGGGGACCTTCCCACCAGGTATGACGGCTATCAGATGAACTGATAGACGATTATCGAGTTGTTTGTTTGCAGAAATTAACTTTTTTCGACAAATTTAGGTAAGTAGTATGTTCAAGAAAAGCGAAATTATGGATGGAACCAACAACGCAGACCCTGGGGACCTTCCCACCAGGTATGACGGTTATCAGATGAACTGATTATCGAGTTATTTGTTTGCAGAAATTAACTTTTTTATTCTGAAAATTAACACGAAAAATATACCAAAATTTGGGAAAGATAGGTACGTTGATTAGGAACGATGTTATCACAATGAATGTTCAAACGACAATAGCAAATGTATTGCGCGCGGTCCGCGCTTATATAGGTAAAACTTTTCGTCGAGACAAAGGAACAAAGGATGTGGTGTGGTGGGGGTGGCTGGGTGGTACTTGTTTGCCGCAGAGACAAAGGAAACAAAGAAAACAAAGGATGTGGTGGGGGTGGGTGGTACTTTTTTGAAGCTACTCTCTCGAGCGACACCTCGTCGGAAGCGGGGCGTCGCTGGCGATGCTATAGGATGAAAATTAGCCAAAAGTTAGGTTCAAAATTGTTGAGGGGGGGGAAAAAACTGAAAATTTTCGATTAATTGGCGACTTTTGTTTTAGAAAATTGAAAATCTAGGTGACCTAGATAGCGGACACCGTCAGGAAGACCACCAGGGACCTCCCCAGCGAGTTAGGTAGTTATCGGTGAATTAGGTGCTGAGTTATTAGACTTTGAAATTCCAGAAACTACAATTCGACCGACGACGGCGACAAAATAGGTAAGTAGTATGTTCAAGAAAAGCGAAATTATGGATGGAACCAACAACGCAGACCCTGGGGACCTTCCCACCAGGTATGACGGCTATCAGATGAACTGATAGACGATTATCGAGTTGTTTGTTTGCAGAAATTAACTTTTTTCGACAAATTTAGGTAAGTAGTATGTTCAAGAAAAGCGAAATTATGGATGGAACCAACAACGCAGACCCTGGGGACCTTCCCACCAGGTATGACGGTTATCAGATGAACTGATTATCGAGTTATTTGTTTGCAGAAATTAACTTTTTTATTCTGAAAATTAACACGAAAAATATACCAAAATTTGGGAAAGATAGGTACGTTGATTAGGAACGATGTTATCACAATGAATGTTCAAACGACAATAGCAAATGTATTGCGCGCGGTCCGCGCTTATATAGGTAAAACTTTTCGTCGAGACAAAGGAACAAAGGATGTGGTGTGGTGGGGGTGGCTGGGTGGTACTTGTTTGCCGCAGAGACAAAGGAAACAAAGAAAACAAAGGATGTGGTGGGGGTGGGTGGTACTTTTTTGAAGCTACTCTCTCGAGCGACACCTCGTCGGAAGCGGGGCGTCGCTGGCGATGCTATAGGATGAAAATTAGCCAAAAGTTAGGTTCAAAATTGTTGAGGGGGGGGAAAAAACTGAAAATTTTCGATTAATTGGCGACTTTTGTTTTAGAAAATTGAAAATCTAGGTGACCTAGATAGCGGACACCGTCAGGAAGACCACCAGGGACCTCCCCAGCGAGTTAGGTAGTTATCGGTGAATTAGGTGCTGAGTTATTAGACTTTGAAATTCCAGAAACTACAATTCGACCGACGACGGCGACAAAATAGGTAAGTAGTATGTTCAAGAAAAGCGAAATTATGGATGGAACCAACAACGCAGACCCTGGGGACCTTCCCACCAGGTATGACGGCTATCAGATGAACTGATAGACGATTATCGAGTTGTTTGTTTGCAGAAATTAACTTTTTTCGACAAATTTAGGTAAGTAGTATGTTCAAGAAAAGCGAAATTATGGATGGAACCAACAACGCAGACCCTGGGGACCTTCCCACCAGGTATGACGGTTATCAGATGAACTGATTATCGAGTTATTTGTTTGCAGAAATTAACTTTTTTATTCTGAAAATTAACACGAAAAATATACCAAAATTTGGGAAAGATAGGTACGTTGATTAGGAACGATGTTATCACAATGAATGTTCAAACGACAATAGCAAATGTATTGCGCGCGGTCCGCGCTTATATAGGTAAAACTTTTCGTCGAGACAAAGGAACAAAGGATGTGGTGTGGTGGGGGTGGCTGGGTGGTACTTGTTTGCCGCAGAGACAAAGGAAACAAAGAAAACAAAGGATGTGGTGGGGGTGGGTGGTACTTTTTTGAAGCTACTCTCTCGAGCGACACCTCGTCGGAAGCGGGGCGTCGCTGGCGATGCTATAGGATGAAAATTAGCCAAAAGTTAGGTTCAAAATTGTTGAGGGGGGGGAAAAAACTGAAAATTTTCGATTAATTGGCGACTTTTGTTTTAGAAAATTGAAAATCTAGGTGACCTAGATAGCGGACACCGTCAGGAAGACCACCAGGGACCTCCCCAGCGAGTTAGGTAGTTATCGGTGAATTAGGTGCTGAGTTATTAGACTTTGAAATTCCAGAAACTACAATTCGACCGACGACGGCGACAAAATAGGTAAGTAGTATGTTCAAGAAAAGCGAAATTATGGATGGAACCAACAACGCAGACCCTGGGGACCTTCCCACCAGGTATGACGGCTATCAGATGAACTGATAGACGATTATCGAGTTGTTTGTTTGCAGAAATTAACTTTTTTCGACAAATTTAGGTAAGTAGTATGTTCAAGAAAAGCGAAATTATGGATGGAACCAACAACGCAGACCCTGGGGACCTTCCCACCAGGTATGACGGTTATCAGATGAACTGATTATCGAGTTATTTGTTTGCAGAAATTAACTTTTTTATTCTGAAAATTAACACGAAAAATATACCAAAATTTGGGAAAGATAGGTACGTTGATTAGGAACGATGTTATCACAATGAATGTTCAAACGACAATAGCAAATGTATTGCGCGCGGTCCGCGCTTATATAGGTAAAACTTTTCGTCGAGACAAAGGAACAAAGGATGTGGTGTGGTGGGGGTGGCTGGGTGGTACTTGTTTGCCGCAGAGACAAAGGAAACAAAGAAAACAAAGGATGTGGTGGGGGTGGGTGGTACTTTTTTGAAGCTACTCTCTCGAGCGACACCTCGTCGGAAGCGGGGCGTCGCTGGCGATGCTATAGGATGAAAATTAGCCAAAAGTTAGGTTCAAAATTGTTGAGGGGGGGGAAAAAACTGAAAATTTTCGATTAATTGGCGACTTTTGTTTTAGAAAATTGAAAATCTAGGTGACCTAGATAGCGGACACCGTCAGGAAGACCACCAGGGACCTCCCCAGCGAGTTAGGTAGTTATCGGTGAATTAGGTGCTGAGTTATTAGACTTTGAAATTCCAGAAACTACAATTCGACCGACGACGGCGACAAAATAGGTAAGTAGTATGTTCAAGAAAAGCGAAATTATGGATGGAACCAACAACGCAGACCCTGGGGACCTTCCCACCAGGTATGACGGCTATCAGATGAACTGATAGACGATTATCGAGTTGTTTGTTTGCAGAAATTAACTTTTTTCGACAAATTTAGGTAAGTAGTATGTTCAAGAAAAGCGAAATTATGGATGGAACCAACAACGCAGACCCTGGGGACCTTCCCACCAGGTATGACGGTTATCAGATGAACTGATTATCGAGTTATTTGTTTGCAGAAATTAACTTTTTTATTCTGAAAATTAACACGAAAAATATACCAAAATTTGGGAAAGATAGGTACGTTGATTAGGAACGATGTTATCACAATGAATGTTCAAACGACAATAGCAAATGTATTGCGCGCGGTCCGCGCTTATATAGGTAAAACTTTTCGTCGAGACAAAGGAACAAAGGATGTGGTGTGGTGGGGGTGGCTGGGTGGTACTTGTTTGCCGCAGAGACAAAGGAAACAAAGAAAACAAAGGATGTGGTGGGGGTGGGTGGTACTTTTTTGAAGCTACTCTCTCGAGCGACACCTCGTCGGAAGCGGGGCGTCGCTGGCGATGCTATAGGATGAAAATTAGCCAAAAGTTAGGTTCAAAATTGTTGAGGGGGGGGAAAAAACTGAAAATTTTCGATTAATTGGCGACTTTTGTTTTAGAAAATTGAAAATCTAGGTGACCTAGATAGCGGACACCGTCAGGAAGACCACCAGGGACCTCCCCAGCGAGTTAGGTAGTTATCGGTGAATTAGGTGCTGAGTTATTAGACTTTGAAATTCCAGAAACTACAATTCGACCGACGACGGCGACAAAATAGGTAAGTAGTATGTTCAAGAAAAGCGAAATTATGGATGGAACCAACAACGCAGACCCTGGGGACCTTCCCACCAGGTATGACGGCTATCAGATGAACTGATAGACGATTATCGAGTTGTTTGTTTGCAGAAATTAACTTTTTTCGACAAATTTAGGTAAGTAGTATGTTCAAGAAAAGCGAAATTATGGATGGAACCAACAACGCAGACCCTGGGGACCTTCCCACCAGGTATGACGGTTATCAGATGAACTGATTATCGAGTTATTTGTTTGCAGAAATTAACTTTTTTATTCTGAAAATTAACACGAAAAATATACCAAAATTTGGGAAAGATAGGTACGTTGATTAGGAACGATGTTATCACAATGAATGTTCAAACGACAATAGCAAATGTATTGCGCGCGGTCCGCGCTTATATAGGTAAAACTTTTCGTCGAGACAAAGGAACAAAGGATGTGGTGTGGTGGGGGTGGCTGGGTGGTACTTGTTTGCCGCAGAGACAAAGGAAACAAAGAAAACAAAGGATGTGGTGGGGGTGGGTGGTACTTTTTTGAAGCTACTCTCTCGAGCGACACCTCGTCGGAAGCGGGGCGTCGCTGGCGATGCTATAGGATGAAAATTAGCCAAAAGTTAGGTTCAAAATTGTTGAGGGGGGGGAAAAAACTGAAAATTTTCGATTAATTGGCGACTTTTGTTTTAGAAAATTGAAAATCTAGGTGACCTAGATAGCGGACACCGTCAGGAAGACCACCAGGGACCTCCCCAGCGAGTTAGGTAGTTATCGGTGAATTAGGTGCTGAGTTATTAGACTTTGAAATTCCAGAAACTACAATTCGACCGACGACGGCGACAAAATAGGTAAGTAGTATGTTCAAGAAAAGCGAAATTATGGATGGAACCAACAACGCAGACCCTGGGGACCTTCCCACCAGGTATGACGGCTATCAGATGAACTGATAGACGATTATCGAGTTGTTTGTTTGCAGAAATTAACTTTTTTCGACAAATTTAGGTAAGTAGTATGTTCAAGAAAAGCGAAATTATGGATGGAACCAACAACGCAGACCCTGGGGACCTTCCCACCAGGTATGACGGTTATCAGATGAACTGATTATCGAGTTATTTGTTTGCAGAAATTAACTTTTTTATTCTGAAAATTAACACGAAAAATATACCAAAATTTGGGAAAGATAGGTACGTTGATTAGGAACGATGTTATCACAATGAATGTTCAAACGACAATAGCAAATGTATTGCGCGCGGTCCGCGCTTATATAGGTAAAACTTTTCGTCGAGACAAAGGAACAAAGGATGTGGTGTGGTGGGGGTGGCTGGGTGGTACTTGTTTGCCGCAGAGACAAAGGAAACAAAGAAAACAAAGGATGTGGTGGGGGTGGGTGGTACTTTTTTGAAGCTACTCTCTCGAGCGACACCTCGTCGGAAGCGGGGCGTCGCTGGCGATGCTATAGGATGAAAATTAGCCAAAAGTTAGGTTCAAAATTGTTGAGGGGGGGGAAAAAACTGAAAATTTTCGATTAATTGGCGACTTTTGTTTTAGAAAATTGAAAATCTAGGTGACCTAGATAGCGGACACCGTCAGGAAGACCACCAGGGACCTCCCCAGCGAGTTAGGTAGTTATCGGTGAATTAGGTGCTGAGTTATTAGACTTTGAAATTCCAGAAACTACAATTCGACCGACGACGGCGACAAAATAGGTAAGTAGTATGTTCAAGAAAAGCGAAATTATGGATGGAACCAACAACGCAGACCCTGGGGACCTTCCCACCAGGTATGACGGCTATCAGATGAACTGATAGACGATTATCGAGTTGTTTGTTTGCAGAAATTAACTTTTTTCGACAAATTTAGGTAAGTAGTATGTTCAAGAAAAGCGAAATTATGGATGGAACCAACAACGCAGACCCTGGGGACCTTCCCACCAGGTATGACGGTTATCAGATGAACTGATTATCGAGTTATTTGTTTGCAGAAATTAACTTTTTTATTCTGAAAATTAACACGAAAAATATACCAAAATTTGGGAAAGATAGGTACGTTGATTAGGAACGATGTTATCACAATGAATGTTCAAACGACAATAGCAAATGTATTGCGCGCGGTCCGCGCTTATATAGGTAAAACTTTTCGTCGAGACAAAGGAACAAAGGATGTGGTGTGGTGGGGGTGGCTGGGTGGTACTTGTTTGCCGCAGAGACAAAGGAAACAAAGAAAACAAAGGATGTGGTGGGGGTGGGTGGTACTTTTTTGAAGCTACTCTCTCGAGCGACACCTCGTCGGAAGCGGGGCGTCGCTGGCGATGCTATAGGATGAAAATTAGCCAAAAGTTAGGTTCAAAATTGTTGAGGGGGGGGAAAAAACTGAAAATTTTCGATTAATTGGCGACTTTTGTTTTAGAAAATTGAAAATCTAGGTGACCTAGATAGCGGACACCGTCAGGAAGACCACCAGGGACCTCCCCAGCGAGTTAGGTAGTTATCGGTGAATTAGGTGCTGAGTTATTAGACTTTGAAATTCCAGAAACTACAATTCGACCGACGACGGCGACAAAATAGGTAAGTAGTATGTTCAAGAAAAGCGAAATTATGGATGGAACCAACAACGCAGACCCTGGGGACCTTCCCACCAGGTATGACGGCTATCAGATGAACTGATAGACGATTATCGAGTTGTTTGTTTGCAGAAATTAACTTTTTTCGACAAATTTAGGTAAGTAGTATGTTCAAGAAAAGCGAAATTATGGATGGAACCAACAACGCAGACCCTGGGGACCTTCCCACCAGGTATGACGGTTATCAGATGAACTGATTATCGAGTTATTTGTTTGCAGAAATTAACTTTTTTATTCTGAAAATTAACACGAAAAATATACCAAAATTTGGGAAAGATAGGTACGTTGATTAGGAACGATGTTATCACAATGAATGTTCAAACGACAATAGCAAATGTATTGCGCGCGGTCCGCGCTTATATAGGTAAAACTTTTCGTCGAGACAAAGGAACAAAGGATGTGGTGTGGTGGGGGTGGCTGGGTGGTACTTGTTTGCCGCAGAGACAAAGGAAACAAAGAAAACAAAGGATGTGGTGGGGGTGGGTGGTACTTTTTTGAAGCTACTCTCTCGAGCGACACCTCGTCGGAAGCGGGGCGTCGCTGGCGATGCTATAGGATGAAAATTAGCCAAAAGTTAGGTTCAAAATTGTTGAGGGGGGGGAAAAAACTGAAAATTTTCGATTAATTGGCGACTTTTGTTTTAGAAAATTGAAAATCTAGGTGACCTAGATAGCGGACACCGTCAGGAAGACCACCAGGGACCTCCCCAGCGAGTTAGGTAGTTATCGGTGAATTAGGTGCTGAGTTATTAGACTTTGAAATTCCAGAAACTACAATTCGACCGACGACGGCGACAAAATAGGTAAGTAGTATGTTCAAGAAAAGCGAAATTATGGATGGAACCAACAACGCAGACCCTGGGGACCTTCCCACCAGGTATGACGGCTATCAGATGAACTGATAGACGATTATCGAGTTGTTTGTTTGCAGAAATTAACTTTTTTCGACAAATTTAGGTAAGTAGTATGTTCAAGAAAAGCGAAATTATGGATGGAACCAACAACGCAGACCCTGGGGACCTTCCCACCAGGTATGACGGTTATCAGATGAACTGATTATCGAGTTATTTGTTTGCAGAAATTAACTTTTTTATTCTGAAAATTAACACGAAAAATATACCAAAATTTGGGAAAGATAGGTACGTTGATTAGGAACGATGTTATCACAATGAATGTTCAAACGACAATAGCAAATGTATTGCGCGCGGTCCGCGCTTATATAGGTAAAACTTTTCGTCGAGACAAAGGAACAAAGGATGTGGTGTGGTGGGGGTGGCTGGGTGGTACTTGTTTGCCGCAGAGACAAAGGAAACAAAGAAAACAAAGGATGTGGTGGGGGTGGGTGGTACTTTTTTGAAGCTACTCTCTCGAGCGACACCTCGTCGGAAGCGGGGCGTCGCTGGCGATGCTATAGGATGAAAATTAGCCAAAAGTTAGGTTCAAAATTGTTGAGGGGGGGGAAAAAACTGAAAATTTTCGATTAATTGGCGACTTTTGTTTTAGAAAATTGAAAATCTAGGTGACCTAGATAGCGGACACCGTCAGGAAGACCACCAGGGACCTCCCCAGCGAGTTAGGTAGTTATCGGTGAATTAGGTGCTGAGTTATTAGACTTTGAAATTCCAGAAACTACAATTCGACCGACGACGGCGACAAAATAGGTAAGTAGTATGTTCAAGAAAAGCGAAATTATGGATGGAACCAACAACGCAGACCCTGGGGACCTTCCCACCAGGTATGACGGCTATCAGATGAACTGATAGACGATTATCGAGTTGTTTGTTTGCAGAAATTAACTTTTTTCGACAAATTTAGGTAAGTAGTATGTTCAAGAAAAGCGAAATTATGGATGGAACCAACAACGCAGACCCTGGGGACCTTCCCACCAGGTATGACGGTTATCAGATGAACTGATTATCGAGTTATTTGTTTGCAGAAATTAACTTTTTTATTCTGAAAATTAACACGAAAAATATACCAAAATTTGGGAAAGATAGGTACGTTGATTAGGAACGATGTTATCACAATGAATGTTCAAACGACAATAGCAAATGTATTGCGCGCGGTCCGCGCTTATATAGGTAAAACTTTTCGTCGAGACAAAGGAACAAAGGATGTGGTGTGGTGGGGGTGGCTGGGTGGTACTTGTTTGCCGCAGAGACAAAGGAAACAAAGAAAACAAAGGATGTGGTGGGGGTGGGTGGTACTTTTTTGAAGCTACTCTCTCGAGCGACACCTCGTCGGAAGCGGGGCGTCGCTGGCGATGCTATAGGATGAAAATTAGCCAAAAGTTAGGTTCAAAATTGTTGAGGGGGGGGAAAAAACTGAAAATTTTCGATTAATTGGCGACTTTTGTTTTAGAAAATTGAAAATCTAGGTGACCTAGATAGCGGACACCGTCAGGAAGACCACCAGGGACCTCCCCAGCGAGTTAGGTAGTTATCGGTGAATTAGGTGCTGAGTTATTAGACTTTGAAATTCCAGAAACTACAATTCGACCGACGACGGCGACAAAATAGGTAAGTAGTATGTTCAAGAAAAGCGAAATTATGGATGGAACCAACAACGCAGACCCTGGGGACCTTCCCACCAGGTATGACGGCTATCAGATGAACTGATAGACGATTATCGAGTTGTTTGTTTGCAGAAATTAACTTTTTTCGACAAATTTAGGTAAGTAGTATGTTCAAGAAAAGCGAAATTATGGATGGAACCAACAACGCAGACCCTGGGGACCTTCCCACCAGGTATGACGGTTATCAGATGAACTGATTATCGAGTTATTTGTTTGCAGAAATTAACTTTTTTATTCTGAAAATTAACACGAAAAATATACCAAAATTTGGGAAAGATAGGTACGTTGATTAGGAACGATGTTATCACAATGAATGTTCAAACGACAATAGCAAATGTATTGCGCGCGGTCCGCGCTTATATAGGTAAAACTTTTCGTCGAGACAAAGGAACAAAGGATGTGGTGTGGTGGGGGTGGCTGGGTGGTACTTGTTTGCCGCAGAGACAAAGGAAACAAAGAAAACAAAGGATGTGGTGGGGGTGGGTGGTACTTTTTTGAAGCTACTCTCTCGAGCGACACCTCGTCGGAAGCGGGGCGTCGCTGGCGATGCTATAGGATGAAAATTAGCCAAAAGTTAGGTTCAAAATTGTTGAGGGGGGGGAAAAAACTGAAAATTTTCGATTAATTGGCGACTTTTGTTTTAGAAAATTGAAAATCTAGGTGACCTAGATAGCGGACACCGTCAGGAAGACCACCAGGGACCTCCCCAGCGAGTTAGGTAGTTATCGGTGAATTAGGTGCTGAGTTATTAGACTTTGAAATTCCAGAAACTACAATTCGACCGACGACGGCGACAAAATAGGTAAGTAGTATGTTCAAGAAAAGCGAAATTATGGATGGAACCAACAACGCAGACCCTGGGGACCTTCCCACCAGGTATGACGGCTATCAGATGAACTGATAGACGATTATCGAGTTGTTTGTTTGCAGAAATTAACTTTTTTCGACAAATTTAGGTAAGTAGTATGTTCAAGAAAAGCGAAATTATGGATGGAACCAACAACGCAGACCCTGGGGACCTTCCCACCAGGTATGACGGTTATCAGATGAACTGATTATCGAGTTATTTGTTTGCAGAAATTAACTTTTTTATTCTGAAAATTAACACGAAAAATATACCAAAATTTGGGAAAGATAGGTACGTTGATTAGGAACGATGTTATCACAATGAATGTTCAAACGACAATAGCAAATGTATTGCGCGCGGTCCGCGCTTATATAGGTA
>CAJHVG010000064.1:0-11720 GCA_905147325.1 Notodonta dromedarius
GTTTTTTGGTGGGTCTACACCCTCGAGCGATACGTCGTTGGACGCGGGGCGACGAGGGGAGAGCGGGGCGAAAAAATTGCGTCAGAATTTGGAAGAAAAATTTAGAGTTATTGCCAAAAAAGTGTAAAAATTTCGAACTTTAATTAATTAAATTTTTTCAGAAATGAAATTTTCAGCGCCACAGCACTGAAAAGCAGCGGGAGCAGCCGACCAGCAGTATTGGTAAGTAAAATTTAAAATTAGTTATAACAATTGACCAATTTAAAGAAATTTTGTATTCGCAGAACAACCAAATGTATGCGAATTGTCAGAGCTTAGGTGGATTTCAATAGAAATCCGTCTATGTCCCGTCCCTTAGGTTAGGTTAGGTTAGCAACTTTTTCGTTTTTTGGTGGGTCTACACCCTCGAGCGATACGTCGTTGGACGCGGGGCGACGAGGGGAGAGCGGGGCGAAAAAATTGCGTCAGAATTTGGAAGAAAAATTTAGAGTTATTGCCAAAAAAGTGTAAAAATTTCGAACTTTAATTAATTAAATTTTTTCAGAAATGAAATTTTCAGCGCCACAGCACTGAAAAGCAGCGGGAGCAGCCGACCAGCAGTATTGGTAAGTAAAATTTAAAATTAGTTATAACAATTGACCAATTTAAAGAAATTTTGTATTCGCAGAACAACCAAATGTATGCGAATTGTCAGAGCTTAGGTGGATTTCAATAGAAATCCGTCTATGTCCCGTCCCTTAGGTTAGGTTAGGTTAGCAACTTTTTCGTTTTTTGGTGGGTCTACACCCTCGAGCGATACGTCGTTGGACGCGGGGCGACGAGGGGAGAGCGGGGCGAAAAAATTGCGTCAGAATTTGGAAGAAAAATTTAGAGTTATTGCCAAAAAAGTGTAAAAATTTCGAACTTTAATTAATTAAATTTTTTCAGAAATGAAATTTTCAGCGCCACAGCACTGAAAAGCAGCGGGAGCAGCCGACCAGCAGTATTGGTAAGTAAAATTTAAAATTAGTTATAACAATTGACCAATTTAAAGAAATTTTGTATTCGCAGAACAACCAAATGTATGCGAATTGTCAGAGCTTAGGTGGATTTCAATAGAAATCCGTCTATGTCCCGTCCCTTAGGTTAGGTTAGGTTAGCAACTTTTTCGTTTTTTGGTGGGTCTACACCCTCGAGCGATACGTCGTTGGACGCGGGGCGACGAGGGGAGAGCGGGGCGAAAAAATTGCGTCAGAATTTGGAAGAAAAATTTAGAGTTATTGCCAAAAAAGTGTAAAAATTTCGAACTTTAATTAATTAAATTTTTTCAGAAATGAAATTTTCAGCGCCACAGCACTGAAAAGCAGCGGGAGCAGCCGACCAGCAGTATTGGTAAGTAAAATTTAAAATTAGTTATAACAATTGACCAATTTAAAGAAATTTTGTATTCGCAGAACAACCAAATGTATGCGAATTGTCAGAGCTTAGGTGGATTTCAATAGAAATCCGTCTATGTCCCGTCCCTTAGGTTAGGTTAGGTTAGCAACTTTTTCGTTTTTTGGTGGGTCTACACCCTCGAGCGATACGTCGTTGGACGCGGGGCGACGAGGGGAGAGCGGGGCGAAAAAATTGCGTCAGAATTTGGAAGAAAAATTTAGAGTTATTGCCAAAAAAGTGTAAAAATTTCGAACTTTAATTAATTAAATTTTTTCAGAAATGAAATTTTCAGCGCCACAGCACTGAAAAGCAGCGGGAGCAGCCGACCAGCAGTATTGGTAAGTAAAATTTAAAATTAGTTATAACAATTGACCAATTTAAAGAAATTTTGTATTCGCAGAACAACCAAATGTATGCGAATTGTCAGAGCTTAGGTGGATTTCAATAGAAATCCGTCTATGTCCCGTCCCTTAGGTTAGGTTAGGTTAGCAACTTTTTCGTTTTTTGGTGGGTCTACACCCTCGAGCGATACGTCGTTGGACGCGGGGCGACGAGGGGAGAGCGGGGCGAAAAAATTGCGTCAGAATTTGGAAGAAAAATTTAGAGTTATTGCCAAAAAAGTGTAAAAATTTCGAACTTTAATTAATTAAATTTTTTCAGAAATGAAATTTTCAGCGCCACAGCACTGAAAAGCAGCGGGAGCAGCCGACCAGCAGTATTGGTAAGTAAAATTTAAAATTAGTTATAACAATTGACCAATTTAAAGAAATTTTGTATTCGCAGAACAACCAAATGTATGCGAATTGTCAGAGCTTAGGTGGATTTCAATAGAAATCCGTCTATGTCCCGTCCCTTAGGTTAGGTTAGGTTAGCAACTTTTTCGTTTTTTGGTGGGTCTACACCCTCGAGCGATACGTCGTTGGACGCGGGGCGACGAGGGGAGAGCGGGGCGAAAAAATTGCGTCAGAATTTGGAAGAAAAATTTAGAGTTATTGCCAAAAAAGTGTAAAAATTTCGAACTTTAATTAATTAAATTTTTTCAGAAATGAAATTTTCAGCGCCACAGCACTGAAAAGCAGCGGGAGCAGCCGACCAGCAGTATTGGTAAGTAAAATTTAAAATTAGTTATAACAATTGACCAATTTAAAGAAATTTTGTATTCGCAGAACAACCAAATGTATGCGAATTGTCAGAGCTTAGGTGGATTTCAATAGAAATCCGTCTATGTCCCGTCCCTTAGGTTAGGTTAGGTTAGCAACTTTTTCGTTTTTTGGTGGGTCTACACCCTCGAGCGATACGTCGTTGGACGCGGGGCGACGAGGGGAGAGCGGGGCGAAAAAATTGCGTCAGAATTTGGAAGAAAAATTTAGAGTTATTGCCAAAAAAGTGTAAAAATTTCGAACTTTAATTAATTAAATTTTTTCAGAAATGAAATTTTCAGCGCCACAGCACTGAAAAGCAGCGGGAGCAGCCGACCAGCAGTATTGGTAAGTAAAATTTAAAATTAGTTATAACAATTGACCAATTTAAAGAAATTTTGTATTCGCAGAACAACCAAATGTATGCGAATTGTCAGAGCTTAGGTGGATTTCAATAGAAATCCGTCTATGTCCCGTCCCTTAGGTTAGGTTAGGTTAGCAACTTTTTCGTTTTTTGGTGGGTCTACACCCTCGAGCGATACGTCGTTGGACGCGGGGCGACGAGGGGAGAGCGGGGCGAAAAAATTGCGTCAGAATTTGGAAGAAAAATTTAGAGTTATTGCCAAAAAAGTGTAAAAATTTCGAACTTTAATTAATTAAATTTTTTCAGAAATGAAATTTTCAGCGCCACAGCACTGAAAAGCAGCGGGAGCAGCCGACCAGCAGTATTGGTAAGTAAAATTTAAAATTAGTTATAACAATTGACCAATTTAAAGAAATTTTGTATTCGCAGAACAACCAAATGTATGCGAATTGTCAGAGCTTAGGTGGATTTCAATAGAAATCCGTCTATGTCCCGTCCCTTAGGTTAGGTTAGGTTAGCAACTTTTTCGTTTTTTGGTGGGTCTACACCCTCGAGCGATACGTCGTTGGACGCGGGGCGACGAGGGGAGAGCGGGGCGAAAAAATTGCGTCAGAATTTGGAAGAAAAATTTAGAGTTATTGCCAAAAAAGTGTAAAAATTTCGAACTTTAATTAATTAAATTTTTTCAGAAATGAAATTTTCAGCGCCACAGCACTGAAAAGCAGCGGGAGCAGCCGACCAGCAGTATTGGTAAGTAAAATTTAAAATTAGTTATAACAATTGACCAATTTAAAGAAATTTTGTATTCGCAGAACAACCAAATGTATGCGAATTGTCAGAGCTTAGGTGGATTTCAATAGAAATCCGTCTATGTCCCGTCCCTTAGGTTAGGTTAGGTTAGCAACTTTTTCGTTTTTTGGTGGGTCTACACCCTCGAGCGATACGTCGTTGGACGCGGGGCGACGAGGGGAGAGCGGGGCGAAAAAATTGCGTCAGAATTTGGAAGAAAAATTTAGAGTTATTGCCAAAAAAGTGTAAAAATTTCGAACTTTAATTAATTAAATTTTTTCAGAAATGAAATTTTCAGCGCCACAGCACTGAAAAGCAGCGGGAGCAGCCGACCAGCAGTATTGGTAAGTAAAATTTAAAATTAGTTATAACAATTGACCAATTTAAAGAAATTTTGTATTCGCAGAACAACCAAATGTATGCGAATTGTCAGAGCTTAGGTGGATTTCAATAGAAATCCGTCTATGTCCCGTCCCTTAGGTTAGGTTAGGTTAGCAACTTTTTCGTTTTTTGGTGGGTCTACACCCTCGAGCGATACGTCGTTGGACGCGGGGCGACGAGGGGAGAGCGGGGCGAAAAAATTGCGTCAGAATTTGGAAGAAAAATTTAGAGTTATTGCCAAAAAAGTGTAAAAATTTCGAACTTTAATTAATTAAATTTTTTCAGAAATGAAATTTTCAGCGCCACAGCACTGAAAAGCAGCGGGAGCAGCCGACCAGCAGTATTGGTAAGTAAAATTTAAAATTAGTTATAACAATTGACCAATTTAAAGAAATTTTGTATTCGCAGAACAACCAAATGTATGCGAATTGTCAGAGCTTAGGTGGATTTCAATAGAAATCCGTCTATGTCCCGTCCCTTAGGTTAGGTTAGGTTAGCAACTTTTTCGTTTTTTGGTGGGTCTACACCCTCGAGCGATACGTCGTTGGACGCGGGGCGACGAGGGGAGAGCGGGGCGAAAAAATTGCGTCAGAATTTGGAAGAAAAATTTAGAGTTATTGCCAAAAAAGTGTAAAAATTTCGAACTTTAATTAATTAAATTTTTTCAGAAATGAAATTTTCAGCGCCACAGCACTGAAAAGCAGCGGGAGCAGCCGACCAGCAGTATTGGTAAGTAAAATTTAAAATTAGTTATAACAATTGACCAATTTAAAGAAATTTTGTATTCGCAGAACAACCAAATGTATGCGAATTGTCAGAGCTTAGGTGGATTTCAATAGAAATCCGTCTATGTCCCGTCCCTTAGGTTAGGTTAGGTTAGCAACTTTTTCGTTTTTTTGGTGGGTCTACACCCTCGAGCGATACGTCGTTGGACGCGGGGCGACGAGGGGAGAGCGGGGCGAAAAAATTGCGTCAGAATTTGGAAGAAAAATTTAGAGTTATTGCCAAAAAAGTGTAAAAATTTCGAACTTTAATTAATTAAATTTTTTCAGAAATGAAATTTTCAGCGCCACAGCACTGAAAAGCAGCGGGAGCAGCCGACCAGCAGTATTGGTAAGTAAAATTTAAAATTAGTTATAACAATTGACCAATTTAAAGAAATTTTGTATTCGCAGAACAACCAAATGTATGCGAATTGTCAGAGCTTAGGTGGATTTCAATAGAAATCCGTCTATGTCCCGTCCCTTAGGTTAGGTTAGGTTAGCAACTTTTTCGTTTTTTGGTGGGTCTACACCCTCGAGCGATACGTCGTTGGACGCGGGGCGACGAGGGGAGAGCGGGGCGAAAAAATTGCGTCAGAATTTGGAAGAAAAATTTAGAGTTATTGCCAAAAAAGTGTAAAAATTTCGAACTTTAATTAATTAAATTTTTTCAGAAATGAAATTTTCAGCGCCACAGCACTGAAAAGCAGCGGGAGCAGCCGACCAGCAGTATTGGTAAGTAAAATTTAAAATTAGTTATAACAATTGACCAATTTAAAGAAATTTTGTATTCGCAGAACAACCAAATGTATGCGAATTGTCAGAGCTTAGGTGGATTTCAATAGAAATCCGTCTATGTCCCGTCCCTTAGGTTAGGTTAGGTTAGCAACTTTTTCGTTTTTTGGTGGGTCTACACCCTCGAGCGATACGTCGTTGGACGCGGGGCGACGAGGGGAGAGCGGGGCGAAAAAATTGCGTCAGAATTTGGAAGAAAAATTTAGAGTTATTGCCAAAAAAGTGTAAAAATTTCGAACTTTAATTAATTAAATTTTTTCAGAAATGAAATTTTCAGCGCCACAGCACTGAAAAGCAGCGGGAGCAGCCGACCAGCAGTATTGGTAAGTAAAATTTAAAATTAGTTATAACAATTGACCAATTTAAAGAAATTTTGTATTCGCAGAACAACCAAATGTATGCGAATTGTCAGAGCTTAGGTGGATTTCAATAGAAATCCGTCTATGTCCCGTCCCTTAGGTTAGGTTAGGTTAGCAACTTTTTCGTTTTTTGGTGGGTCTACACCCTCGAGCGATACGTCGTTGGACGCGGGGCGACGAGGGGAGAGCGGGGCGAAAAAATTGCGTCAGAATTTGGAAGAAAAATTTAGAGTTATTGCCAAAAAAGTGTAAAAATTTCGAACTTTAATTAATTAAATTTTTTCAGAAATGAAATTTTCAGCGCCACAGCACTGAAAAGCAGCGGGAGCAGCCGACCAGCAGTATTGGTAAGTAAAATTTAAAATTAGTTATAACAATTGACCAATTTAAAGAAATTTTGTATTCGCAGAACAACCAAATGTATGCGAATTGTCAGAGCTTAGGTGGATTTCAATAGAAATCCGTCTATGTCCCGTCCCTTAGGTTAGGTTAGGTTAGCAACTTTTTCGTTTTTTGGTGGGTCTACACCCTCGAGCGATACGTCGTTGGACGCGGGGCGACGAGGGGAGAGCGGGGCGAAAAAATTGCGTCAGAATTTGGAAGAAAAATTTAGAGTTATTGCCAAAAAAGTGTAAAAATTTCGAACTTTAATTAATTAAATTTTTTCAGAAATGAAATTTTCAGCGCCACAGCACTGAAAAGCAGCGGGAGCAGCCGACCAGCAGTATTGGTAAGTAAAATTTAAAATTAGTTATAACAATTGACCAATTTAAAGAAATTTTGTATTCGCAGAACAACCAAATGTATGCGAATTGTCAGAGCTTAGGTGGATTTCAATAGAAATCCGTCTATGTCCCGTCCCTTAGGTTAGGTTAGGTTAGCAACTTTTTCGTTTTTTGGTGGGTCTACACCCTCGAGCGATACGTCGTTGGACGCGGGGCGACGAGGGGAGAGCGGGGCGAAAAAATTGCGTCAGAATTTGGAAGAAAAATTTAGAGTTATTGCCAAAAAAGTGTAAAAATTTCGAACTTTAATTAATTAAATTTTTTCAGAAATGAAATTTTCAGCGCCACAGCACTGAAAAGCAGCGGGAGCAGCCGACCAGCAGTATTGGTAAGTAAAATTTAAAATTAGTTATAACAATTGACCAATTTAAAGAAATTTTGTATTCGCAGAACAACCAAATGTATGCGAATTGTCAGAGCTTAGGTGGATTTCAATAGAAATCCGTCTATGTCCCGTCCCTTAGGTTAGGTTAGGTTAGCAACTTTTTCGTTTTTTGGTGGGTCTACACCCTCGAGCGATACGTCGTTGGACGCGGGGCGACGAGGGGAGAGCGGGGCGAAAAAATTGCGTCAGAATTTGGAAGAAAAATTTAGAGTTATTGCCAAAAAAGTGTAAAAATTTCGAACTTTAATTAATTAAATTTTTTCAGAAATGAAATTTTCAGCGCCACAGCACTGAAAAGCAGCGGGAGCAGCCGACCAGCAGTATTGGTAAGTAAAATTTAAAATTAGTTATAACAATTGACCAATTTAAAGAAATTTTGTATTCGCAGAACAACCAAATGTATGCGAATTGTCAGAGCTTAGGTGGATTTCAATAGAAATCCGTCTATGTCCCGTCCCTTAGGTTAGGTTAGGTTAGCAACTTTTTCGTTTTTTGGTGGGTCTACACCCTCGAGCGATACGTCGTTGGACGCGGGGCGACGAGGGGAGAGCGGGGCGAAAAAATTGCGTCAGAATTTGGAAGAAAAATTTAGAGTTATTGCCAAAAAAGTGTAAAAATTTCGAACTTTAATTAATTAAATTTTTTCAGAAATGAAATTTTCAGCGCCACAGCACTGAAAAGCAGCGGGAGCAGCCGACCAGCAGTATTGGTAAGTAAAATTTAAAATTAGTTATAACAATTGACCAATTTAAAGAAATTTTGTATTCGCAGAACAACCAAATGTATGCGAATTGTCAGAGCTTAGGTGGATTTCAATAGAAATCCGTCTATGTCCCGTCCCTTAGGTTAGGTTAGGTTAGCAACTTTTTCGTTTTTTGGTGGGTCTACACCCTCGAGCGATACGTCGTTGGACGCGGGGCGACGAGGGGAGAGCGGGGCGAAAAAATTGCGTCAGAATTTGGAAGAAAAATTTAGAGTTATTGCCAAAAAAGTGTAAAAATTTCGAACTTTAATTAATTAAATTTTTTCAGAAATGAAATTTTCAGCGCCACAGCACTGAAAAGCAGCGGGAGCAGCCGACCAGCAGTATTGGTAAGTAAAATTTAAAATTAGTTATAACAATTGACCAATTTAAAGAAATTTTGTATTCGCAGAACAACCAAATGTATGCGAATTGTCAGAGCTTAGGTGGATTTCAATAGAAATCCGTCTATGTCCCGTCCCTTAGGTTAGGTTAGGTTAGCAACTTTTTCGTTTTTTGGTGGGTCTACACCCTCGAGCGATACGTCGTTGGACGCGGGGCGACGAGGGGAGAGCGGGGCGAAAAAATTGCGTCAGAATTTGGAAGAAAAATTTAGAGTTATTGCCAAAAAAGTGTAAAAATTTCGAACTTTAATTAATTAAATTTTTTCAGAAATGAAATTTTCAGCGCCACAGCACTGAAAAGCAGCGGGAGCAGCCGACCAGCAGTATTGGTAAGTAAAATTTAAAATTAGTTATAACAATTGACCAATTTAAAGAAATTTTGTATTCGCAGAACAACCAAATGTATGCGAATTGTCAGAGCTTAGGTGGATTTCAATAGAAATCCGTCTATGTCCCGTCCCTTAGGTTAGGTTAGGTTAGCAACTTTTTCGTTTTTTGGTGGGTCTACACCCTCGAGCGATACGTCGTTGGACGCGGGGCGACGAGGGGAGAGCGGGGCGAAAAAATTGCGTCAGAATTTGGAAGAAAAATTTAGAGTTATTGCCAAAAAAGTGTAAAAATTTCGAACTTTAATTAATTAAATTTTTTCAGAAATGAAATTTTCAGCGCCACAGCACTGAAAAGCAGCGGGAGCAGCCGACCAGCAGTATTGGTAAGTAAAATTTAAAATTAGTTATAACAATTGACCAATTTAAAGAAATTTTGTATTCGCAGAACAACCAAATGTATGCGAATTGTCAGAGCTTAGGTGGATTTCAATAGAAATCCGTCTATGTCCCGTCCCTTAGGTTAGGTTAGGTTAGCAACTTTTTCGTTTTTTGGTGGGTCTACACCCTCGAGCGATACGTCGTTGGACGCGGGGCGACGAGGGGAGAGCGGGGCGAAAAAATTGCGTCAGAATTTGGAAGAAAAATTTAGAGTTATTGCCAAAAAAGTGTAAAAATTTCGAACTTTAATTAATTAAATTTTTTCAGAAATGAAATTTTCAGCGCCACAGCACTGAAAAGCAGCGGGAGCAGCCGACCAGCAGTATTGGTAAGTAAAATTTAAAATTAGTTATAACAATTGACCAATTTAAAGAAATTTTGTATTCGCAGAACAACCAAATGTATGCGAATTGTCAGAGCTTAGGTGGATTTCAATAGAAATCCGTCTATGTCCCGTCCCTTAGGTTAGGTTAGGTTAGCAACTTTTTCGTTTTTTGGTGGGTCTACACCCTCGAGCGATACGTCGTTGGACGCGGGGCGACGAGGGGAGAGCGGGGCGAAAAAATTGCGTCAGAATTTGGAAGAAAAATTTAGAGTTATTGCCAAAAAAGTGTAAAAATTTCGAACTTTAATTAATTAAATTTTTTCAGAAATGAAATTTTCAGCGCCACAGCACTGAAAAGCAGCGGGAGCAGCCGACCAGCAGTATTGGTAAGTAAAATTTAAAATTAGTTATAACAATTGACCAATTTAAAGAAATTTTGTATTCGCAGAACAACCAAATGTATGCGAATTGTCAGAGCTTAGGTGGATTTCAATAGAAATCCGTCTATGTCCCGTCCCTTAGGTTAGGTTAGGTTAGCAACTTTTTCGTTTTTTGGTGGGTCTACACCCTCGAGCGATACGTCGTTGGACGCGGGGCGACGAGGGGAGAGCGGGGCGAAAAAATTGCGTCAGAATTTGGAAGAAAAATTTAGAGTTATTGCCAAAAAAGTGTAAAAATTTCGAACTTTAATTAATTAAATTTTTTCAGAAATGAAATTTTCAGCGCCACAGCACTGAAAAGCAGCGGGAGCAGCCGACCAGCAGTATTGGTAAGTAAAATTTAAAATTAGTTATAACAATTGACCAATTTAAAGAAATTTTGTATTCGCAGAACAACCAAATGTATGCGAATTGTCAGAGCTTAGGTGGATTTCAATAGAAATCCGTCTATGTCCCGTCCCTTAGGTTAGGTTAGGTTAGCAACTTTTTCGTTTTTTGGTGGGTCTACACCCTCGAGCGATACGTCGTTGGACGCGGGGCGACGAGGGGAGAGCGGGGCGAAAAAATTGCGTCAGAATTTGGAAGAAAAATTTAGAGTTATTGCCAAAAAAGTGTAAAAATTTCGAACTTTAATTAATTAAATTTTTTCAGAAATGAAATTTTCAGCGCCACAGCACTGAAAAGCAGCGGGAGCAGCCGACCAGCAGTATTGGTAAGTAAAATTTAAAATTAGTTATAACAATTGACCAATTTAAAGAAATTTTGTATTCGCAGAACAACCAAATGTATGCGAATTGTCAGAGCTTAGGTGGATTTCAATAGAAATCCGTCTATGTCCCGTCCCTTAGGTTAGGTTAGGTTAGCAACTTTTTCGTTTTTTGGTGGGTCTACACCCTCGAGCGATACGTCGTTGGACGCGGGGCGACGAGGGGAGAGCGGGGCGAAAAAATTGCGTCAGAATTTGGAAGAAAAATTTAGAGTTATTGCCAAAAAAGTGTAAAAATTTCGAACTTTAATTAATTAAATTTTTTCAGAAATGAAATTTTCAGCGCCACAGCACTGAAAAGCAGCGGGAGCAGCCGACCAGCAGTATTGGTAAGTAAAATTTAAAATTAGTTATAACAATTGACCAATTTAAAGAAATTTTGTATTCGCAGAACAACCAAATGTATGCGAATTGTCAGAGCTTAGGTGGATTTCAATAGAAATCCGTCTATGTCCCGTCCCTTAGGTTAGGTTAGGTTAGCAACTTTTTCGTTTTTTGGTGGGTCTACACCCTCGAGCGATACGTCGTTGGACGCGGGGCGACGAGGGGAGAGCGGGGCGAAAAAATTGCGTCAGAATTTGGAAGAAAAATTTAGAGTTATTGCCAAAAAAGTGTAAAAATTTCGAACTTTAATTAATTAAATTTTTTCAGAAATGAAATTTTCAGCGCCACAGCACTGAAAAGCAGCGGGAGCAGCCGACCAGCAGTATTGGTAAGTAAAATTTAAAATTAGTTATAACAATTGACCAATTTAAAGAAATTTTGTATTCGCAGAACAACCAAATGTATGCGAATTGTCAGAGCTTAGGTGGATTTCAATAGAAATCCGTCTATGTCCCGTCCCTTAGGTTAGGTTAGGTTAGCAACTTTTTCGTTTTTTGGTGGGTCTACACCCTCGAGCGATACGTCGTTGGACGCGGGGCGACGAGGGGAGAGCGGGGCGAAAAAATTGCGTCAGAATTTGGAAGAAAAATTTAGAGTTATTGCCAAAAAAGTGTAAAAATTTCGAACTTTAATTAATTAAATTTTTTCAGAAATGAAATTTTCAGCGCCACAGCACTGAAAAGCAGCGGGAGCAGCCGACCAGCAGTATTGGTAAGTA
>CAJHVG010000065.1:0-11423 GCA_905147325.1 Notodonta dromedarius
AAATTTAAAAATAGTTATAACAATTGACCAATTTAAAGAAATTTTGTATTCGCAGAACAACCAAATGTATGCGAATTGTCAGAGCTTAGGTGGATTTCAATAGAAATCCGTCTATGTCCCGTCCCTTAGGTTAGGTTAGGTTAGCAACTTTTTCGTTTTTTGGTGGGTCTACACCCTCGAGCGATACGTCGTTGGACGCGGGGCGACGAGGGGAGAGCGGGGCGAAAAAATTGCGTCAGAATTTGGAAGAAAAATTTAGAGTTATTGCCAAAAAAGTGTAAAAATTTCGAACTTTAATTAATTAAATTTTTTCAGAAATGAAATTTTCAGCGCCACAGCACTGAAAAGCAGCGGGAGCAGCCGACCAGCAGTATTGGTAAGTAAAATTTAAAAATAGTTATAACAATTGACCAATTTAAAGAAATTTTGTATTCGCAGAACAACCAAATGTATGCGAATTGTCAGAGCTTAGGTGGATTTCAATAGAAATCCGTCTATGTCCCGTCCCTTAGGTTAGGTTAGGTTAGCAACTTTTTCGTTTTTTGGTGGGTCTACACCCTCGAGCGATACGTCGTTGGACGCGGGGCGACGAGGGGAGAGCGGGGCGAAAAAATTGCGTCAGAATTTGGAAGAAAAATTTAGAGTTATTGCCAAAAAAGTGTAAAAATTTCGAACTTTAATTAATTAAATTTTTTCAGAAATGAAATTTTCAGCGCCACAGCACTGAAAAGCAGCGGGAGCAGCCGACCAGCAGTATTGGTAAGTAAAATTTAAAATTAGTTATAACAATTGACCAATTTAAAGAAATTTTGTATTCGCAGAACAACCAAATGTATGCGAATTGTCAGAGCTTAGGTGGATTTCAATAGAAATCCGTCTATGTCCCGTCCCTTAGGTTAGGTTAGGTTAGCAACTTTTTCGTTTTTTGGTGGGTCTACACCCTCGAGCGATACGTCGTTGGACGCGGGGCGACGAGGGGAGAGCGGGGCGAAAAAATTGCGTCAGAATTTGGAAGAAAAATTTAGAGTTATTGCCAAAAAAGTGTAAAAATTTCGAACTTTAATTAATTAAATTTTTTCAGAAATGAAATTTTCAGCGCCACAGCACTGAAAAGCAGCGGGAGCAGCCGACCAGCAGTATTGGTAAGTAAAATTTAAAATTAGTTATAACAATTGACCAATTTAAAGAAATTTTGTATTCGCAGAACAACCAAATGTATGCGAATTGTCAGAGCTTAGGTGGATTTCAATAGAAATCCGTCTATGTCCCGTCCCTTAGGTTAGGTTAGGTTAGCAACTTTTTCGTTTTTTGGTGGGTCTACACCCTCGAGCGATACGTCGTTGGACGCGGGGCGACGAGGGGAGAGCGGGGCGAAAAAATTGCGTCAGAATTTGGAAGAAAAATTTAGAGTTATTGCCAAAAAAGTGTAAAAATTTCGAACTTTAATTAATTAAATTTTTTCAGAAATGAAATTTTCAGCGCCACAGCACTGAAAAGCAGCGGGAGCAGCCGACCAGCAGTATTGGTAAGTAAAATTTAAAAATAGTTATAACAATTGACCAATTTAAAGAAATTTTGTATTCGCAGAACAACCAAATGTATGCGAATTGTCAGAGCTTAGGTGGATTTCAATAGAAATCCGTCTATGTCCCGTCCCTTAGGTTAGGTTAGGTTAGCAACTTTTTCGTTTTTTGGTGGGTCTACACCCTCGAGCGATACGTCGTTGGACGCGGGGCGACGAGGGGAGAGCGGGGCGAAAAAATTGCGTCAGAATTTGGAAGAAAAATTTAGAGTTATTGCCAAAAAAGTGTAAAAATTTCGAACTTTAATTAATTAAATTTTTTCAGAAATGAAATTTTCAGCGCCACAGCACTGAAAAGCAGCGGGAGCAGCCGACCAGCAGTATTGGTAAGTAAAATTTAAAAATAGTTATAACAATTGACCAATTTAAAGAAATTTTGTATTCGCAGAACAACCAAATGTATGCGAATTGTCAGAGCTTAGGTGGATTTCAATAGAAATCCGTCTATGTCCCGTCCCTTAGGTTAGGTTAGGTTAGCAACTTTTTCGTTTTTTGGTGGGTCTACACCCTCGAGCGATACGTCGTTGGACGCGGGGCGACGAGGGGAGAGCGGGGCGAAAAAATTGCGTCAGAATTTGGAAGAAAAATTTAGAGTTATTGCCAAAAAAGTGTAAAAATTTCGAACTTTAATTAATTAAATTTTTTCAGAAATGAAATTTTCAGCGCCACAGCACTGAAAAGCAGCGGGAGCAGCCGACCAGCAGTATTGGTAAGTAAAATTTAAAAATAGTTATAACAATTGACCAATTTAAAGAAATTTTGTATTCGCAGAACAACCAAATGTATGCGAATTGTCAGAGCTTAGGTGGATTTCAATAGAAATCCGTCTATGTCCCGTCCCTTAGGTTAGGTTAGGTTAGCAACTTTTTCGTTTTTTGGTGGGTCTACACCCTCGAGCGATACGTCGTTGGACGCGGGGCGACGAGGGGAGAGCGGGGCGAAAAAATTGCGTCAGAATTTGGAAGAAAAATTTAGAGTTATTGCCAAAAAAGTGTAAAAATTTCGAACTTTAATTAATTAAATTTTTTCAGAAATGAAATTTTCAGCGCCACAGCACTGAAAAGCAGCGGGAGCAGCCGACCAGCAGTATTGGTAAGTAAAATTTAAAATTAGTTATAACAATTGACCAATTTAAAGAAATTTTGTATTCGCAGAACAACCAAATGTATGCGAATTGTCAGAGCTTAGGTGGATTTCAATAGAAATCCGTCTATGTCCCGTCCCTTAGGTTAGGTTAGGTTAGCAACTTTTTCGTTTTTTGGTGGGTCTACACCCTCGAGCGATACGTCGTTGGACGCGGGGCGACGAGGGGAGAGCGGGGCGAAAAAATTGCGTCAGAATTTGGAAGAAAAATTTAGAGTTATTGCCAAAAAAGTGTAAAAATTTCGAACTTTAATTAATTAAATTTTTTCAGAAATGAAATTTTCAGCGCCACAGCACTGAAAAGCAGCGGGAGCAGCCGACCAGCAGTATTGGTAAGTAAAATTTAAAAATAGTTATAACAATTGACCAATTTAAAGAAATTTTGTATTCGCAGAACAACCAAATGTATGCGAATTGTCAGAGCTTAGGTGGATTTCAATAGAAATCCGTCTATGTCCCGTCCCTTAGGTTAGGTTAGGTTAGCAACTTTTTCGTTTTTTGGTGGGTCTACACCCTCGAGCGATACGTCGTTGGACGCGGGGCGACGAGGGGAGAGCGGGGCGAAAAAATTGCGTCAGAATTTGGAAGAAAAATTTAGAGTTATTGCCAAAAAAGTGTAAAAATTTCGAACTTTAATTAATTAAATTTTTTCAGAAATGAAATTTTCAGCGCCACAGCACTGAAAAGCAGCGGGAGCAGCCGACCAGCAGTATTGGTAAGTAAAATTTAAAAATAGTTATAACAATTGACCAATTTAAAGAAATTTTGTATTCGCAGAACAACCAAATGTATGCGAATTGTCAGAGCTTAGGTGGATTTCAATAGAAATCCGTCTATGTCCCGTCCCTTAGGTTAGGTTAGGTTAGCAACTTTTTCGTTTTTTGGTGGGTCTACACCCTCGAGCGATACGTCGTTGGACGCGGGGCGACGAGGGGAGAGCGGGGCGAAAAAATTGCGTCAGAATTTGGAAGAAAAATTTAGAGTTATTGCCAAAAAAGTGTAAAAATTTCGAACTTTAATTAATTAAATTTTTTCAGAAATGAAATTTTCAGCGCCACAGCACTGAAAAGCAGCGGGAGCAGCCGACCAGCAGTATTGGTAAGTAAAATTTAAAATTAGTTATAACAATTGACCAATTTAAAGAAATTTTGTATTCGCAGAACAACCAAATGTATGCGAATTGTCAGAGCTTAGGTGGATTTCAATAGAAATCCGTCTATGTCCCGTCCCTTAGGTTAGGTTAGGTTAGCAACTTTTTCGTTTTTTGGTGGGTCTACACCCTCGAGCGATACGTCGTTGGACGCGGGGCGACGAGGGGAGAGCGGGGCGAAAAAATTGCGTCAGAATTTGGAAGAAAAATTTAGAGTTATTGCCAAAAAAGTGTAAAAATTTCGAACTTTAATTAATTAAATTTTTTCAGAAATGAAATTTTCAGCGCCACAGCACTGAAAAGCAGCGGGAGCAGCCGACCAGCAGTATTGGTAAGTAAAATTTAAAAATAGTTATAACAATTGACCAATTTAAAGAAATTTTGTATTCGCAGAACAACCAAATGTATGCGAATTGTCAGAGCTTAGGTGGATTTCAATAGAAATCCGTCTATGTCCCGTCCCTTAGGTTAGGTTAGGTTAGCAACTTTTTCGTTTTTTGGTGGGTCTACACCCTCGAGCGATACGTCGTTGGACGCGGGGCGACGAGGGGAGAGCGGGGCGAAAAAATTGCGTCAGAATTTGGAAGAAAAATTTAGAGTTATTGCCAAAAAAGTGTAAAAATTTCGAACTTTAATTAATTAAATTTTTTCAGAAATGAAATTTTCAGCGCCACAGCACTGAAAAGCAGCGGGAGCAGCCGACCAGCAGTATTGGTAAGTAAAATTTAAAAATAGTTATAACAATTGACCAATTTAAAGAAATTTTGTATTCGCAGAACAACCAAATGTATGCGAATTGTCAGAGCTTAGGTGGATTTCAATAGAAATCCGTCTATGTCCCGTCCCTTAGGTTAGGTTAGGTTAGCAACTTTTTCGTTTTTTGGTGGGTCTACACCCTCGAGCGATACGTCGTTGGACGCGGGGCGACGAGGGGAGAGCGGGGCGAAAAAATTGCGTCAGAATTTGGAAGAAAAATTTAGAGTTATTGCCAAAAAAGTGTAAAAATTTCGAACTTTAATTAATTAAATTTTTTCAGAAATGAAATTTTCAGCGCCACAGCACTGAAAAGCAGCGGGAGCAGCCGACCAGCAGTATTGGTAAGTAAAATTTAAAAATAGTTATAACAATTGACCAATTTAAAGAAATTTTGTATTCGCAGAACAACCAAATGTATGCGAATTGTCAGAGCTTAGGTGGATTTCAATAGAAATCCGTCTATGTCCCGTCCCTTAGGTTAGGTTAGGTTAGCAACTTTTTCGTTTTTTGGTGGGTCTACACCCTCGAGCGATACGTCGTTGGACGCGGGGCGACGAGGGGAGAGCGGGGCGAAAAAATTGCGTCAGAATTTGGAAGAAAAATTTAGAGTTATTGCCAAAAAAGTGTAAAAATTTCGAACTTTAATTAATTAAATTTTTTCAGAAATGAAATTTTCAGCGCCACAGCACTGAAAAGCAGCGGGAGCAGCCGACCAGCAGTATTGGTAAGTAAAATTTAAAATTAGTTATAACAATTGACCAATTTAAAGAAATTTTGTATTCGCAGAACAACCAAATGTATGCGAATTGTCAGAGCTTAGGTGGATTTCAATAGAAATCCGTCTATGTCCCGTCCCTTAGGTTAGGTTAGGTTAGCAACTTTTTCGTTTTTTGGTGGGTCTACACCCTCGAGCGATACGTCGTTGGACGCGGGGCGACGAGGGGAGAGCGGGGCGAAAAAATTGCGTCAGAATTTGGAAGAAAAATTTAGAGTTATTGCCAAAAAAGTGTAAAAATTTCGAACTTTAATTAATTAAATTTTTTCAGAAATGAAATTTTCAGCGCCACAGCACTGAAAAGCAGCGGGAGCAGCCGACCAGCAGTATTGGTAAGTAAAATTTAAAAATAGTTATAACAATTGACCAATTTAAAGAAATTTTGTATTCGCAGAACAACCAAATGTATGCGAATTGTCAGAGCTTAGGTGGATTTCAATAGAAATCCGTCTATGTCCCGTCCCTTAGGTTAGGTTAGGTTAGCAACTTTTTCGTTTTTTGGTGGGTCTACACCCTCGAGCGATACGTCGTTGGACGCGGGGCGACGAGGGGAGAGCGGGGCGAAAAAATTGCGTCAGAATTTGGAAGAAAAATTTAGAGTTATTGCCAAAAAAGTGTAAAAATTTCGAACTTTAATTAATTAAATTTTTTCAGAAATGAAATTTTCAGCGCCACAGCACTGAAAAGCAGCGGGAGCAGCCGACCAGCAGTATTGGTAAGTAAAATTTAAAAATAGTTATAACAATTGACCAATTTAAAGAAATTTTGTATTCGCAGAACAACCAAATGTATGCGAATTGTCAGAGCTTAGGTGGATTTCAATAGAAATCCGTCTATGTCCCGTCCCTTAGGTTAGGTTAGGTTAGCAACTTTTTCGTTTTTTGGTGGGTCTACACCCTCGAGCGATACGTCGTTGGACGCGGGGCGACGAGGGGAGAGCGGGGCGAAAAAATTGCGTCAGAATTTGGAAGAAAAATTTAGAGTTATTGCCAAAAAAGTGTAAAAATTTCGAACTTTAATTAATTAAATTTTTTCAGAAATGAAATTTTCAGCGCCACAGCACTGAAAAGCAGCGGGAGCAGCCGACCAGCAGTATTGGTAAGTAAAATTTAAAATTAGTTATAACAATTGACCAATTTAAAGAAATTTTGTATTCGCAGAACAACCAAATGTATGCGAATTGTCAGAGCTTAGGTGGATTTCAATAGAAATCCGTCTATGTCCCGTCCCTTAGGTTAGGTTAGGTTAGCAACTTTTTCGTTTTTTGGTGGGTCTACACCCTCGAGCGATACGTCGTTGGACGCGGGGCGACGAGGGGAGAGCGGGGCGAAAAAATTGCGTCAGAATTTGGAAGAAAAATTTAGAGTTATTGCCAAAAAAGTGTAAAAATTTCGAACTTTAATTAATTAAATTTTTTCAGAAATGAAATTTTCAGCGCCACAGCACTGAAAAGCAGCGGGAGCAGCCGACCAGCAGTATTGGTAAGTAAAATTTAAAATTAGTTATAACAATTGACCAATTTAAAGAAATTTTGTATTCGCAGAACAACCAAATGTATGCGAATTGTCAGAGCTTAGGTGGATTTCAATAGAAATCCGTCTATGTCCCGTCCCTTAGGTTAGGTTAGGTTAGCAACTTTTTCGTTTTTTGGTGGGTCTACACCCTCGAGCGATACGTCGTTGGACGCGGGGCGACGAGGGGAGAGCGGGGCGAAAAAATTGCGTCAGAATTTGGAAGAAAAATTTAGAGTTATTGCCAAAAAAGTGTAAAAATTTCGAACTTTAATTAATTAAATTTTTTCAGAAATGAAATTTTCAGCGCCACAGCACTGAAAAGCAGCGGGAGCAGCCGACCAGCAGTATTGGTAAGTAAAATTTAAAATTAGTTATAACAATTGACCAATTTAAAGAAATTTTGTATTCGCAGAACAACCAAATGTATGCGAATTGTCAGAGCTTAGGTGGATTTCAATAGAAATCCGTCTATGTCCCGTCCCTTAGGTTAGGTTAGGTTAGCAACTTTTTCGTTTTTTGGTGGGTCTACACCCTCGAGCGATACGTCGTTGGACGCGGGGCGACGAGGGGAGAGCGGGGCGAAAAAATTGCGTCAGAATTTGGAAGAAAAATTTAGAGTTATTGCCAAAAAAGTGTAAAAATTTCGAACTTTAATTAATTAAATTTTTTCAGAAATGAAATTTTCAGCGCCACAGCACTGAAAAGCAGCGGGAGCAGCCGACCAGCAGTATTGGTAAGTAAAATTTAAAAATAGTTATAACAATTGACCAATTTAAAGAAATTTTGTATTCGCAGAACAACCAAATGTATGCGAATTGTCAGAGCTTAGGTGGATTTCAATAGAAATCCGTCTATGTCCCGTCCCTTAGGTTAGGTTAGGTTAGCAACTTTTTCGTTTTTTGGTGGGTCTACACCCTCGAGCGATACGTCGTTGGACGCGGGGCGACGAGGGGAGAGCGGGGCGAAAAAATTGCGTCAGAATTTGGAAGAAAAATTTAGAGTTATTGCCAAAAAAGTGTAAAAATTTCGAACTTTAATTAATTAAATTTTTTCAGAAATGAAATTTTCAGCGCCACAGCACTGAAAAGCAGCGGGAGCAGCCGACCAGCAGTATTGGTAAGTAAAATTTAAAATTAGTTATAACAATTGACCAATTTAAAGAAATTTTGTATTCGCAGAACAACCAAATGTATGCGAATTGTCAGAGCTTAGGTGGATTTCAATAGAAATCCGTCTATGTCCCGTCCCTTAGGTTAGGTTAGGTTAGCAACTTTTTCGTTTTTTGGTGGGTCTACACCCTCGAGCGATACGTCGTTGGACGCGGGGCGACGAGGGGAGAGCGGGGCGAAAAAATTGCGTCAGAATTTGGAAGAAAAATTTAGAGTTATTGCCAAAAAAGTGTAAAAATTTCGAACTTTAATTAATTAAATTTTTTCAGAAATGAAATTTTCAGCGCCACAGCACTGAAAAGCAGCGGGAGCAGCCGACCAGCAGTATTGGTAAGTAAAATTTAAAAATAGTTATAACAATTGACCAATTTAAAGAAATTTTGTATTCGCAGAACAACCAAATGTATGCGAATTGTCAGAGCTTAGGTGGATTTCAATAGAAATCCGTCTATGTCCCGTCCCTTAGGTTAGGTTAGGTTAGCAACTTTTTCGTTTTTTGGTGGGTCTACACCCTCGAGCGATACGTCGTTGGACGCGGGGCGACGAGGGGAGAGCGGGGCGAAAAAATTGCGTCAGAATTTGGAAGAAAAATTTAGAGTTATTGCCAAAAAAGTGTAAAAATTTCGAACTTTAATTAATTAAATTTTTTCAGAAATGAAATTTTCAGCGCCACAGCACTGAAAAGCAGCGGGAGCAGCCGACCAGCAGTATTGGTAAGTAAAATTTAAAAATAGTTATAACAATTGACCAATTTAAAGAAATTTTGTATTCGCAGAACAACCAAATGTATGCGAATTGTCAGAGCTTAGGTGGATTTCAATAGAAATCCGTCTATGTCCCGTCCCTTAGGTTAGGTTAGGTTAGCAACTTTTTCGTTTTTTGGTGGGTCTACACCCTCGAGCGATACGTCGTTGGACGCGGGGCGACGAGGGGAGAGCGGGGCGAAAAAATTGCGTCAGAATTTGGAAGAAAAATTTAGAGTTATTGCCAAAAAAGTGTAAAAATTTCGAACTTTAATTAATTAAATTTTTTCAGAAATGAAATTTTCAGCGCCACAGCACTGAAAAGCAGCGGGAGCAGCCGACCAGCAGTATTGGTAAGTAAAATTTAAAATTAGTTATAACAATTGACCAATTTAAAGAAATTTTGTATTCGCAGAACAACCAAATGTATGCGAATTGTCAGAGCTTAGGTGGATTTCAATAGAAATCCGTCTATGTCCCGTCCCTTAGGTTAGGTTAGGTTAGCAACTTTTTCGTTTTTTGGTGGGTCTACACCCTCGAGCGATACGTCGTTGGACGCGGGGCGACGAGGGGAGAGCGGGGCGAAAAAATTGCGTCAGAATTTGGAAGAAAAATTTAGAGTTATTGCCAAAAAAGTGTAAAAATTTCGAACTTTAATTAATTAAATTTTTTCAGAAATGAAATTTTCAGCGCCACAGCACTGAAAAGCAGCGGGAGCAGCCGACCAGCAGTATTGGTAAGTAAAATTTAAAAATAGTTATAACAATTGACCAATTTAAAGAAATTTTGTATTCGCAGAACAACCAAATGTATGCGAATTGTCAGAGCTTAGGTGGATTTCAATAGAAATCCGTCTATGTCCCGTCCCTTAGGTTAGGTTAGGTTAGCAACTTTTTCGTTTTTTGGTGGGTCTACACCCTCGAGCGATACGTCGTTGGACGCGGGGCGACGAGGGGAGAGCGGGGCGAAAAAATTGCGTCAGAATTTGGAAGAAAAATTTAGAGTTATTGCCAAAAAAGTGTAAAAATTTCGAACTTTAATTAATTAAATTTTTTCAGAAATGAAATTTTCAGCGCCACAGCACTGAAAAGCAGCGGGAGCAGCCGACCAGCAGTATTGGTAAGTAAAATTTAAAAATAGTTATAACAATTGACCAATTTAAAGAAATTTTGTATTCGCAGAACAACCAAATGTATGCGAATTGTCAGAGCTTAGGTGGATTTCAATAGAAATCCGTCTATGTCCCGTCCCTTAGGTTAGGTTAGGTTAGCAACTTTTTCGTTTTTTGGTGGGTCTACACCCTCGAGCGATACGTCGTTGGACGCGGGGCGACGAGGGGAGAGCGGGGCGAAAAAATTGCGTCAGAATTTGGAAGAAAAATTTAGAGTTATTGCCAAAAAAGTGTAAAAATTTCGAACTTTAATTAATTAAATTTTTTCAGAAATGAAATTTTCAGCGCCACAGCACTGAAAAGCAGCGGGAGCAGCCGACCAGCAGTATTGGTAAGTAAAATTTAAAATTAGTTATAACAATTGACCAATTTAAAGAAATTTTGTATTCGCAGAACAACCAAATGTATGCGAATTGTCAGAGCTTAGGTGGATTTCAATAGAAATCCGTCTATGTCCCGTCCCTTAGGTTAGGTTAGGTTAGCAACTTTTTCGTTTTTTGGTGGGTCTACACCCTCGAGCGATACGTCGTTGGACGCGGGGCGACGAGGGGAGAGCGGGGCGAAAAAATTGCGTCAGAATTTGGAAGAAAAATTTAGAGTTATTGCCAAAAAAGTGTAAAAATTTCGAACTTTAATTAATTAAATTTTTTCAGAAATGAAATTTTCAGCGCCACAGCACTGAAAAGCAGCGGGAGCAGCCGACCAGCAGTATTGGTAAGTAAAATTTAAAATTAGTTATAACAATTGACCAATTTAAAGAAATTTTGTATTCGCAGAACAACCAAATGTATGCGAATTGTCAGAGCTTAGGTGGATTTCAATAGAAATCCGTCTATGTCCCGTCCCTTAGGTTAGGTTAGGTTAGCAACTTTTTCGTTTTTTGGTGGGTCTACACCCTCGAGCGATACGTCGTTGGACGCGGGGCGACGAGGGGAGAGCGGGGCGAAAAAATTGCGTCAGAATTTGGAAGAAAAATTTAGAGTTATTGCCAAAAAAGTGTAAAAATTTCGAACTTTAATTAATTATTTTTTTTTCAGAAATGAAATTTTCAGCGCCACAGCACTGAAAAGCAGCGGGAGCAGCCGACCAGCAGTATTGGTAAGTAAAATTTAAAAATAGTTATAACAATTGACCAATTTAAAGAAATTTTGTATTCGCAGAACAACCAAATGTATGCGAATTGTCAGAGCTTAGGTGGATTTCAATAGAAATCCGTCTATGTCCCGTCCCTTAGGTTAGGTTAGGTTAGCAACTTTTTCGTTTTTTAGTGGGTCTACACCCTCGAGCGATACGTCGTTGGACGCGGGGCGACGAGGGGAGAGCGGGGCGAAAAAATTGCGTCAGAATTTGGAAGAAAAATTTAGAGTTATTGCCAAAAAAGTGTAAAAATTTCGAACTTTAATTAATTATTTTTTTTTCA